>VVHJ01053232.1:0-13631 GCA_015107715.1 Tylochromis polylepis
AACACTGGACCAGCTCTTTACTCTCTCAAGGATACTTGAGGGTGCATGGGAGTTTGCCCAACCAGTCTACATGTGTTTTGTGGACTTGGAGAAGGCATTCGACCGTGTCCCTCGGGGCATCCTGTGGGGGGTGCTCCGGGAGTATGGGGTGTCTGGCCCATCGCTACGGGCCATTCGACCCTTATACAACCGTTGCAAGAGTTTGGTCCGCATAGCTGGCAATAAGTCGGACCTGTTCCTGGTGGGTGATGGGCTCCGCCAGGGCTGCCCTTTGTCACCAATTCTGTTCATAATTTTTATGGACAGGATTTCTAGGCGTAGCCAAGTGGTGGAAGGCTTTTTCTCAGAATCTCATCTCTGCTTTTTGCAGATGATGTGGTTCTGTTGGCTTCATCCGGTGATGGCCTCCAGCTCGCTTTGGAATGGTTCGCAGCCGAGTGTGAAGCGGTGGGAATGAGAATCAGCAGAATAAGCACCTCCAAATCCGAGGCCATGGTCCTCAGCCGGAAAAGGGTGGAGTGCCCACTCCGGGTCAGGGACGAGTTCCTGCCCCAAGTGGAGGAGTTTAAGTATCTCGGGGTCTTGTTCACGAGTGAGGGGAGAAGGGAGCAGGAGGTCGACAGACGGATTGGTGCTGCGGCTGCAGTGATGCAGACGCTGTACCAGTCTGTTGTGGTGAAGCGAGAGCTGAGGGTAAAAGTGAAGCTCTCAATCTACCGGTTGATCTATGTCCCCACCCTCACCTATGATCACGAGCTGTGGGTAGTGACCGAAAGAACGAGATCGCGGATACAAGCGGCAGAAATGGGCTTCCTCCGAAGGGTAGCTGGCGTCTCCCTTAGAGATAGAGTGAGAAGTTCAGCCAGAGGTCTGGGCTTCTCTGCTTAGGCTGCTGTCCCCGCGACCCGGCCCTGGGTAAGCGGAAGAAGATGGATGGATGGATGGATGAAAACGTGGCGCTTTCAGCTGATTTTATACTGAAACTCTAAACATAACCTGCTCCCAACCAGCTTCAGCATAAGCTACCACCGCAATTTAGCCAGGTAAGAAGAGAGACTCTTTCATGATGCAGAAAACTCGCTAATCCATTAATGTCACCTCCATAATACACCCTTCAGTTCACCTCTGCCCACAAAGAACACCAACACAAAAAAAAGTTGTAGCTTTGGGAGGTCTCAGCATCTGTTCTCTAGTTTTAATTCTGCACTCCATTTATGCCTGTTAAAGTTTAGTAGTGTCAATATGCAGTACCCAGAATCAATTACTAAGCCTTTGTACATTGTTAGGATAGAGTTGAAAGGCACATTTAGGTTAAAGAGCAAGATGACCACAATCTGCAGCCTTATCTTTTCATGGCAATAACAGCAGCCATTATTTTAACCCTCTTTTTCTTACATTAACCTAAAACTGTGACTCAACTCACAACTGTACCTAGTGAAGAGCTATAAATTTGCTCCTATATCAAAACTGCGAGAGCAGTATCACATCCCAACAATATGATGCGGTAATATAGTTACTCATATAAAGATGTGTCTCAGCTGTGCACTGGCCTGGTCCTCTCTCTTGTTATTTCCAAGGCATAAAAAACACATAATTCCCATAATTTGATTTCTAGCAGTGTTTGTGTCCATCCATGCTCTTTCCCAGTGCTCAGTTGGCAGGTGTCTATGATATTAAAAATCACATATTGAACTGCAGTAAAGTCACAACAGCAAGAGAACTGAAAAATAGATCAGTCGGGGGGGAGTGATGAAAAGAAAGGGAGGCCGGCTGATCGACTATAGTTCTGACCTCTCTGCTCACACAAAATTCAAACCAACCAAAAAATTAAAAAAAAATAAGCCTCTGAGCCCTGCGCAGCCAGGGCATTTTACTGTAGCAATCGGCCCCCCACCCCCACGCCCTCTTAGCCACCAACCCCACATGGCTGGACAGCCGATAAGTTGGAGCCGAGGACTAAAAGCTCCCGCAGGGCGAGCGACAATAGGACTCCTACGGCCGTGGAAAGGAAAGTGCTCTCTCTCCTCTCTCTCACTTTCTTCCTCAGCAACTCTCTCTCACTCTGCTTCGCTGTAGGGAGACATTATGGAAGTCATTATTCTGGCCCTCCAAGTTGCCACAGAAGCTTCAGGGCTTTGACCTGGCCGTGTGTGTGAGTGCATGCGCACACATAAGCCCCGCAGGACGTCCTCCAGCCCCACAGAGTGTGAGATGAGGAGAATTAAGAGTCATTTTTCCTGACTTTTTTCCCCGCTGAGGAGCTACGCCACGCATTTTACATTTCTACTGGATAAATTTTGATGTACACAAGCACACACACACACACAGGATGGGGTAAATTTAAAGTAGGTAATACTGAAAAACTGAAAACCAATCTACACTGTTAGAGCTAATGACTTAGCTCAAACAAACTTATTATAAACATGAAAAACTGTCACCCACGGAGAGCGTTTTCGTGTTTTATTTTGAAATAATTATGCGTCAAAATGAATTGTTAATCAACGTCATACTGGTCAGCGTTTATATAGAGTAAAGAGTAGGTGAGTTTTTTTATATTATTATTCAGCACCCTTAACACTTATTACCACTTCCTGCCGTTTCAGTGGGGATTTTTTTTAATATATCAAACTACCCTTTCCTACAGACGTAGAGGACAGCCGCTGTTATCAGCTTGAATTCACAGCAATTACAATCCTATTTTCAAAAAATGGTTAGGAAAATGTTCAAAAGATGTAAAAAAATTTATTTTTTTTAAGAAGTTGTGATTTTATTTATTTTTTAAAGATATGCTCATTTTACATTTGCAGCATATTAAAAGCGTTGGGACAGAAATTATGGATACCCCATTTTCTGAAAAAAAAAAATCACTCTTAGCATTTGGGAACTGAGGAGATGAAAGCTGTAAATTTGAAGGGAAACTATTTTCCTATCCTTGCTTTACATGGGATTCCAGGTGCTCACCAGTTCAGGTCCTCCTTTGTTGTATTTTCTGGTGTTATTACATGCATTATGTGGCTTGATGTCATCTTGCTTAAATCAAGAGGGCACTTCAATGACAAACACATTACTTGGATGTGTTTTTGTCCTCCTGTTCTGCTCTAAAAACCTTCTGTTCAGCATTAACGCTCCCTTCACAGTTGTGCAAGTCACAGAATCCTGTTTTACAATTGAATCCTATCATACATGCTGGCTTGGAAGTTGGGGGTTTCCCATGATGCACTGAGTGTTTCTTCTTCCCTCACCTCCTTTCACTCTCCACGTGTTTATAATGACATTCATTTCTGCCTCTCTTCCAAAGTATGTCTTTTGTCCTGCCTACCTCCCCAGACTCCCAATAAGGAATGGTTTGAGGAGCACAACAACGAGTCTGAGGTGTTGACTTGGCCCCCAAATTCCCCAGATCTTAATCCAATGGAGCATCTGTGGGATGTGCTGGACAAACAAGTCCGATCCATGGAGGCCCCACCTAACAGTCTACAGGACTTTAAGGATCTGTTGCTAACATCTTGGTGCCAGATACCACAGCACACCTTCAGGGGTGGAGTCCATACCTCGATGGGTCAGGGCTGTTTGGCAGCAAAAGGGGGACCAACACAATATTAGGCAGGTAGTCATAATTTTATGCCTGACTGGCATTGTTCCTCAAGAAAGTAGAATCATCTTTCAGACCAGCAGGTGTCATTGAAATCCAATATATCGCTCTCTGAGAAAACAGGTTAGATAAATTGTCCCCTCTGGTTGGAAGAGTTATACGTTCAAGACCAATGAAATGGCAGGAGAGCCATTCATGATAGTGTTTGTCTATGGCATACGCCATGTTTTTAGTATGAATGGCTATTATGTGTTCTGAAATACATTGTTTGTCCAATATGAGCTTGACTACAGGGGCTGTTGAGCATGTAGATAAATGATGTCATATTGTAGTCTATGAACTCTTTAATAGGACATTTCTTAGGCGATTTCTTCCCTTATCTATGTTTTCCTTCAAATATCTGGGATGGTTACTGTTATAGTGAAGAAAAGTATTGGGAGTCATGGGTTTCATGTAAATCGAAGTATAGATGCCTCCATCTTGAAGTTTAGAGATGGCTGGATCAAAAGTGGTGTTTAAATTACATTCCACTGTTAATCACATTCAGAAACAAGTCCTTGAATTTATATTTATGTTTATATACTTATATACTTGAAACATTCCACGTCCTTCTATTGTGCCATTCCAAAACGTTAGGATTTCATCCAAAAATCTTTTCCACAACTTTCTCTTTGATCTGAATGTATCCACGTTTTCATTATTCAGAAATGACCTCCTCCCAGTGTCGCTGTACCCATGGCAGTGTCCTTCATTTGTAAATAGTAGCAGTCCTCAAATTTGAAATGATTATTTGTTAAAACTAAAGTGAGTATTTATAGCCATCTTTTGTTGAGAGTTCAACTCTGACAGCCTCGTTGAGAAACATATTTGAAGTTAAACCCGTTTCATTCAGAGTACAAATATACAGGCTTTCCACAGCCATAGATACAAGTGGAGTTGTCCATGGTGTAATTTTCCAAGCAATTTAATACATCGTAGAAGGTGTTGATGCTACGATACCTTTCAAAATTATTTCTTTTATTTGTCACTCATTTTTAAAATAAATAGAAAAACAAGCATGCCCAGAAGTGTCGCTTTAAGCGCCAAATTTGTGATGCGTTGGCAAAATAAGGCAAATGAATTTGCTCCAAAGATGCCTGCCAGATCATCTTCAGGACAATGGGGGGGGGTTTTTTAACTGCGCTTTTTTTTTGGTATTGTTTTAACACCAGCTTCATCCTGTAGTGTTACAGTTTCCTCAGCAGAAAAAGCATGTGAAGGTTCAACCACATGAGATTATTGTTGGTTCGGTTTGGGTAAAATGCTATTTTGTGCCAGAGCATTTCAGTTTATTTTCCAGTATAAAGCCTGAGTCGGTGCAAAATTAACAGGCAGTGCATAAATCATTTTTCTAGACTTTGATGATGGTGACATAACTTTAGGTGCGCTGGTTTACAGAAGAGCAATTTAGACATCATGAAGAATGATGCAGGGCTGGCTTTGCAGACAGTTACAGCCACCTAATCTAAATGTTACAGCCAGATGAGGAGGCAACAAAATTGAATTGCACGGAGAAGCTGCTTAAATTGATGCCACGAAGACAGACAAAGCTGGTTTCCACTTTTCTCCACAGATGGTTTGTGAATGTTTTTCTTAAACTGGCCAGTCCTTGTAGGAGTAATCCAAACTGTCAGCTCTTTACTACAGCTTACTTACTCAACATTAACTGAAGGTTCACCTGATCAGTTTGTCAAGTTTGCCTACAAAATCCAGCCACAATGGACAGGAATAAAGGTAAAGGTGAAATTATTCCAGTCAATTTTATTTTTCAGGTCATGTTAAACTCCTCCCATCGTTCGGTCTAAGACTATACTTATCTTTAGTTTAACTAGACTACTTAAATCTGTCATCATCACCTCTAATCTTAACATTATTCCCATATTTGTCGTGTTAAAGATCGTCATCATAGGTTTCTATCTGCCGTTATTGTGTCTGCCATTGTCATGGGCACCTTTATTTTCACCCTCATCATCATCACTGCTGTTGTCGTCACTTTCCTCTTTAGGCTCTTTGATTGTTCTGGACCTCTTGTATCTTTTTATCCAGAGTCTAGAAAGGGCCTTTAGCTTTTAGGCTGAGCGCCTGATGGTTAGAGAGAAAAGAGGATAGAAAAAAGAGGAGGGACGGAAGAAAGAGGGGAATCAGGATGGAGGCTGTAATAGGAGACACGCAGCAGGGGGGCTGTTTACTGTCACTGAAGGAGGAGAAAGAAGAAAAGAGAGATGGGCGGTGAGACGGAGGGAGATGAACAATGAGAGGGAAAGAGGGAAGATTAGAGGAAGATGAATAGATGAGGGTAATGTTCAGGGGGAAAAGACAGACAGCACAGGTTCTATACAGTGACAGAAAACGTTTCATAAGGCTTGTACCATCACAGTCTTCTACCATACCACTGTACAGTAACAAAGAACCTTTGTCCAACTTTCTGAAATCGTCTGCTCCAGCGCCTCTATATTCTAAGAAATGTTAAGGGTTTTGAGATGTCTTTGACTTGGCAGTGACCTTGTCTGACATAAAATCAACAGTCAAAATTTTAACAAAATTATCTCTATTTAATGACTTGCTTGTATAAAAAGTGCTGTATATCATGCTTTAAGATTACACTTCATTCATTCATTCAGAAGCAGTTCAACAGGTACATACAGAGAAATATGTCCACATCGTTAGCAGGTCATGCTTTCACTGGAGTCAGTCGTGAGTAATCTATGTAATGTAATCTGTGACTCTCTACAGACAAGAATGGCACGAAAACAGGATCCGATCTTTAAGAGCTGGTTATGTCTCCCAGTTTGCTCAAACTGTGATACTAAAAACACTCATGAGAGTCTCATCTATTTAAATGTATTTTCACTGGCAATTCTTTTGCAATATTTAGATTAATCCATTTTGGCTTGGTAGGAACAGCCTAACTAAAACAGCTTTAATAGCTTCTTCTCAGATAGCAGATTTCTTGGCCAGGCATGATATATAACTTCCCTGTGAATCTCTCTTGACCTCTAAACTATTTGAATACACCTACTCTGGTTTAACTGGGACACGAGGACAGGGTTATTCAATTCAGGATCAGAATAAGTCCACATCTATTACGGTGAGCTACTAATATATCAAAAACAGCTACACTGTGGATAAAATCCAGAACAGTCATAATGAACCCTCGTTTCCAACAATGTGGATTGTCACATTTCCACACACAAAAAAAAAACTGATTCCTGGCACCAAGGAGCAGACAACAGCCCGCTCATAACCAGAAAACTACTGCTCTTAAAGCTCGAGAACTAGTGATTGCAGCAGTTATGGAAGGCGTTCTCATTTGCAGAGGCACCATGGAGATTATGACCATCAAGATTTTATTGCCATGGAAAGTACCTTTAACTGTCTCTGTTTAACAAGAGATCATGCTTGGCTAACATGTTGAACTTTGGCGCTCAAAAGACACCCCAGTAGAACTGGCTTTCCACCAGCACCAGCTCCGGCACCAGGTCAGCTGAAACTGGTGCTGTGGCATTACATTTGCTACAGCTCGGCTCGGCTTTATCGGAGCTAAAACATTACATCCACTTCTACAGACAGTCACATTAAATGCATTCATGAGAATTTTTTTGAAAAGCCTTTTAACTGCTACTTTAAAGTAGCAGATCAAGACTCTCTTTGTAATGTGAAGTTTAAGTATTGCTTCGCCCACAAGTTAACCTTGATGGGCTACTGCTTTAGTGCTCTTGCCCTCCCCTCTTTCACTCTTTCACTCCTCTCCCTCACATCACCTCTGGTTTCACAGCAGAGACCATTCAAGGCAGCAGCTGCCAGCCACCGGTGGATCCTTTGCTCTGCACTCTTCATGATTTCGTACATGAACTGGCACCTGGCTAGTTGAAAATAGGATAGCAAAAGACTCTGCGAGGGTTCTGTAAAGAACCATGACTAACCACAATCAAAGGTCGGTCTTTGAGAGCCACTGCTCTGACATATACTGTCAAATTTCCATTACATAGAGATACACACATGTATTCCACACTATGAAGAGACATGGCCAGAAGCCATCTGGCGGGCAAGGCGCCAATGTGTTAGACATGATAGGAATGGTATAAAGCCTGGCTTACTGTAATCATGTTTTGGTGTTTTCAGGTTTGACCGAACTGTAGTGAATACTTGCCACCTTTTCCTCCAACCACCAAGATGTGGCTGGATCTGATAAACTTTGAAATATACTGACCAGTTTATAATGAGCAAGTCATTAAAGTTATAAAAGTGATGGTGGATGTTCCAAGCAGGTAGAAGTAAAGACCGTCCAGGATGTTAGTGGAGGTTTGGTTCTTCCCCCAAGTACAGTTATTATATTTCTTTGTGAGTATTAAAACACTGTGGACTTAAAAAAACAAAAAAACAACTTCTTGTGTGCTTGTAGACTTGTTGCAAAAACATATACACACAGAGACAAACACGCACAAATACAGAGTGTTTGGTCCTGATGCAGTTGAGAACATTCACACACCGACACTAATGTATGCTGCTGCTTTGAAGATAGCTGAGCAACGGGGTAGGAGGAAGGAAGGAAATTGGTGAGGGATTGCTAGAAAGCACAGTTTCTAGCAATCAATAACAAAAAGGCTTCCAAAAAGTAGCATGAGTGGTTACTAACATGTTTAGCACAATGCTGTCAAGCTACGTTTCGGATTTTGGACGTAAATTTCCAAGAAACTGCTCAAGAAGACACGCATTGCATTTAGTTTTAGCAGCAAGGTCAGAAGTGGCTTTGTTACGAATCAGCTGCAAAAAGACTGAAAGAACATCATTTAATTTCACCGTTGCAATGAACAGTACAGTGTACAAGAGGTGTCACACCTCTGCCACGGAAATATGTTTTTGGTAGCGCGTGTGCGTGCCAGTCTGTCTCTAAACACAACAGCTTGAAAATTCTGAGAAAATTTTGAAGGGGTGTAGAGAGAGGTCATGTTAACGAGCCATTAAAATCTGGCTTACATCCGCCAAGGTCTTCAACGTCAGCTCAATGATTTATTGGTGAAAAATTAACAACAAAAAAACAACTTGTGGTGTGTGTTGTGAACATCTAGAAATATAAAGATTTTAAATATGTCACATTTGACCTCTGCTTCAAGGTCAATAGAGTGATCTGAAAGTCAAAGTGATAATAATAATAATTGGATATACTTAAACCTACGTTTCTTATTGCCATTGTTTATATTGACAACATATAGGGAATGATATATGGGGATATTAAGTATCATGTCACATTTGACCTCTGACCTCACTTTCACATATGCTTTTCTGTCAAGTTGACCCCAAAATGTGTTATACCTTTAAAGAAGGTATTATGACGAGAAAGAAGCTGCCTAGTTAGAAATATATTGTAGCTTAAAATTATATAAGTAGTTCAGGTTATTCATATCCACTTATGTACTCCTACGTAATGTTTGTATAATCAGAGTAAACATCTGATTCATGTGATTCATGTTAAAGTTCTGTATTTGGTCCTTTGAGTGTGATATTATTTCATAGTGCCTTTGAGTTTGTCATCTTTGCTTCTAGTCCTTGTTCTTTGTTAGATGATGATGTTAGTTCTCTTTCGTGTCCAGTCTATCCTAGTCTCGCACGTCCTGTGACAGGTCATTCTTGTCTCCATGTTTGTTTCCCTGTCTTTGTGTCAAGTTCGGATGTTTGAGTCTACCTTAGTGTTATTCCTTTTTATTTATTTTGATAGTCTCTTGTCTCTTGTGCATTGCATTAGTTCTTCCTTTGTCTCATCGTCAGTGATTAGTCCCAGCTGCGCTCCCACCCGTTTCCTTTTCCCTCATTACTTTCTGTGTATTTATTGTCTGTCTCTCTCTCTGTTCTTTGTTGTGTCCTCCCTAGAGTCTAGTCTTGTATTCCTGGGCCCAGTCCTGTCTTGCTTGCATTTTTGGTCCTAACCCTGTCTGCCACAAAGCGTTTCATGACACAAAGAATAAAGAAAACAAAATGAATATATAGAAAATCCAATACTATTCCCTTCAAGTTAAATACTGACCAGAGTGTGAGCTGCCTTGGTGGAGGTTTGAGCTCTTGGAGTGCGTCTTGTTTCTTTGTATTTTCACATAAAAATTAGAAATAGGTGCCACAACTTACTGAAACTTGCAAACATACAATGACATACAGTATATAAGGCAAAAACAGAATGTGTACAATTCTAATGAGCCTGAATTCCAATATTTGGCGTGACTGCCTTTATTCTACAACAAAACCTGAACGTGAGTGGAGGAAAAAAACAGCAGCCAATGTGTGAGATGTGATCATACCATCTATTTTATTTAAGATGCACAAAGTAAATACAATTAAAAATTAAATAAATAAACCTTTGGGTCCTGGATGTCAAACTAAATGATCCTAAATACCTAATTCAGAGTTGCCACCAGTGTATTGCAAGCCTGGTTTCATGTTTAAAGTACAAATATGAGCTTGCTCTTGTTAACATTCCCTTCAACAAAAGGACTGCATCTCTCATTTGTTCTGAAATACTCAAACAATGTATACTGTATGCACTTCTCCACTTAAAAGGAGAGAAAATCCAAAAGAATGGAGGTGGAAATGGTAAAAATATATCTGATGTTTGCCCAAGAACTTTTAAGTAAATTTTTTGCTTTGCTTGCCACTAACTTTGATTTTTACTCAGGGTTTGTTGATATTTAGTCAAGTTTTCAAGGTGGCAAATACACCACATGTACATAAAACAGCTGATAGGTCTCTTAACCTCAAAACATATTTTATAAATCCAGTTTGCACAGATAACCTAGGGGAGGATAGTCCTTTCTTGTCTAATTCTTAATGACAACATGGATCAGCATGACTCCCGAAATGTATAAATGCTTCCTTTAAGCTCTTGGCAAACAGTGCAGATGCTCTTCAAACAAAAAGACTGTGCTATAGATTAAAGAGTGCTTCTTACTCATTCATGGAAACACTCTTAACCTCTAAGATTGATTCTTATCAGATAACATAGCCCTGCAGTGTACCAAGACCTCACTTACACCCACACTACACACTCACTCAAGCTCTCACCTGGCCTGCTCTTCCTGCAGTCTTTACCTGGCACTGGGATCAGCTCCAACAGCTGTCAATTATCTGTAAGCCAATCCCACAAACGATTGACAAGCCAGTAGAGCCAGGGATCAAGTTCAGTCTCTCTGGGATCTGTGTGTGTGTGTGTATGTGCAGAATCAAGCAACAACACTACTAAGCTCTGACTTCAAGCAGCTCACGTTGACTAGAAGTCGATGGGCTGATAAACCGTAAAGTGTGTGGTGTCAGCCTTGTTGTCTGAAGACAGAAACCATGGGAACACATGGATACCGCTCGTCCTTCAGCTCCCACTGAGAGAAATCAACACATAAAAGCACGCATGCATGTATTTTGTTAGACTGGACAATAACATTAACTAATGGTTTAGCATAATGATTTAATTATGAACTTTGTAAAAGCTACAAATAAATAAACTGTTCTCATCACAGATAATAAAAATAGGACATTTCTACACAAAGATTAAGCCTGGGGCAACCTGGAACCCACCAACTATTGTATGATTACTTAAAGCCTCCAGGGACAACAAGCAACATTTCGGCACTTCTGGTGTACAAACAAAGTTTCTAGCACAACTTTACCTACTTCCAAAGTTAGGGTTTGGTTAACTAGTAAACTGGCAGTAGGTCTGAAAAGCAGTAGGCCCTGCAATAGACTGGCAACCTGTCTACTCTGTACACCGTACACTGCCACTCACCTTAAGACATCTGGGATAGGCTCCAGCCTAAATTCAGACCCCGAATTTGGAGAAGCAAAAGAAATGGTATTTTATACAGGACAGGAGTAAAGTAGGGGAAATACAAAAATAACCAGTCATTTAAATCCACATATATATACGGCTTGAGTGAGAAGTTTACGATCATCATGGGATATGTCGTGGTAATTTGGGGCTTTTAATGATTTATTTGAACTGTTCTTTTTCCAGGGCGGAATGATTGTACAGCATACATCTTTAATGACTTCAAAAAATGGACTGGTTGCACAATTTTTTTTTTCTAATTTACAGTGTCAAAATTATATATAGGCTCAGATATATACATACGTATTTGGTTAAATGACCCTGCATCACAATGAAATGCTTCTGGCATAATTCTGGCTGGATATTTGACTACTCTTCTTGGTAGAATTGGTGGCTTCCTGGCATGGACCTGGCTTTTAAGTATAGTCCACATATTTTCAGTAGGGTTGAGGTTGGGAAGTTCATTCCAGAAGCTATTGCAGAAGCCCTGCTTTATCCATTCCAAAACTAGTTTTGATGTGTGATTGGGATCATTGTCCTGTTGGAACACCCAGTTGTCGCAAAGTTTCAACTGTATAGCTGTTGATTTCAGGTGAAACTGAAGAATTTGGAGGTAGCCTCCTTCTTCATTATTCCATTTACTTTGTGCAAATGTAACAGTACCACTAGCAGCAAAACAGCCCCAGAGCATGGTGCTACCACCACCATGACTGACAGGTGGTACAATATTTTTAGGTTTGAAAGCCTCACCTCTTGTTAATGTGACCAAACAGATGAATCTATTTGTCTCATCTGACCATAAAACTTTTCTCCAGGAGCCAGTCTAACTTGAAGGTGTCAATTTTGGAGCACGGGTTTCGTTCTTGGTTGGGCATTGGTTGAGTCCATGGTCATGCTTCCCTGGCAAAGTGGTGCCACATACGAATAACTTGTGTACAGTTGTTTAAACTGATGATCTCAGAATCTGAAGTTGTTTAGAAATTGCTCCATTAATCTTCTGGAATGGTCTTCCCAAATCCCTGACGTCAACCCTTGAAAATTTGTGGACTATGCTTAAAAGCCAGGTCCATGCAACGAAACCA
Source organism: Tylochromis polylepis (assembly GCA_015107715.1). Lineage (NCBI taxonomy): Eukaryota > Metazoa > Chordata > Actinopteri > Cichliformes > Cichlidae > Tylochromis > Tylochromis polylepis. The sequence continues at coordinate 12,521 of VVHJ01053232.1, forward strand.
ACCAACTGAAATGAACACTGCCAATTGTACCAAGAAGAGTGGTCAAGTATCAAGCCAGAATTATACCAGAAGCTTGCTGATGCCTACCAAAAGCGTCTGGTTGAGGTGCAGCTTACTAAGAAACATTTAACTAAATATTAGCGGGGGTGTATGTATGCTTTTGACCCTGTGTGGATAACAGAAAATTCAAAATAAAGTATTAAAAACAACCAAACAAAAAAAGAGAATCATATTTCATCCCGATTAATTTTTCTATTTTTTCCCCAGATGGGTGTCATATCTTTCAGGAAAATGAGTGAAGTATTTTGAATTTTTCTTTTTGTTTCATTTCATCTCTTAAATATATTTTAATTTACGTAGGTTAAAAAAAAAATAGACATATTTAATTTGCATGAGGAAGCCTTTATTAAGCACGTTTCATCACATTTTGTCTTTTCATCATTGTGTTCTTTTAGTGACTTTTAAATATTCATTTCTTTGTTTCTAAAAATGGGCCTGTAATATCTGGTGGGGCAAAACTACAGACATATACAGACATGTTTGTTATTGGGCATTTATAGGGACAAGGCCAAGACAAAATTATTGTTTGATAAAATACAATTAAGTAGAGATTTTTTTCAGCAAACGTGTCCCCTCTTTAGTCCTAACAGACTTTGGAGATTTAGTTTGTCACAGACGGTCAGGTGTGCAGATCTGATCATCTTTATACTTTAAGTAGCTCACATAATCCAACATAAAACTGAGAATAAAGAAAAAACTCTGATTATTAATCTGATTTTATGTGTTCAAACATTTACAGGACTCAAAATGCATAAGTATATTTTCCAAACACCACTTCCACTATGAATACAGGCTGTCTTAAACAAGTCTTTCACACTGTGTGTTTACAAAGCAGCAAATTGTAATATCCAGTTCCCCTCCCTTATAATTAAATTACGCCCACAATCTGAAAGTTATGAGTGTTTACTATACAATGAGAAAAAACAGCTTCTATGTAATTATTAAAGTTAGTTGTGAAAATGAATATAGTGAGTTAAATGTTGCAACAGGAGGATATTGTAATTTGTATTCAGGTTTATATTCAGGCCATACATCTAACTGAACTTTTTTA
>VVHJ01053234.1:0-10966 GCA_015107715.1 Tylochromis polylepis
GTGTGTGTGTGTGTGTGTGTGTGTGTCCTGTGAGTCACTGAACTGAACCTCTGACCTGTGTTAGTGCTGTTGGTGTTTTCTGGAGCATTTTAATGGCTGTCCCTGAATCCTGGACTTCAATTTAGCTGAGTTAAATTCTAGTTTTTTTTGTCTGCTCAGTAGCAATAATTAGTAATAATGGTATAGGCATTGCACTGTTAGAGTTCAACTTTGCAGCCAGTTTTCTCACTGATGATTTGGCATTCCACCCTCTGGTCTAACTACGCCCCTGGTTCCAAAAAACAACAACAGCAGGCAAGATGCTAACACTGAACTGTCAAACTCCAGAGTCAGACTGATGTGATACTTGCTGGATATTGTTGAGTTTTTAACAAAATTTATTTCAGAGCGACACTTTTACTCTGTATTGACACGTGGAGTTCTCTAGGACCTGTTCAGTGAAACATGGAGAGTGCCATAAGCGTTAGATGTCCGATGGAGTTAAATCCAAAGCTTGGACTTTGAGCTTCTGGCTCTAGAACGAGACTGCCGAGGCAAATGAAACAGTTTTTGAGAAAGCCAAGGTGGAATTGGCTCACATAGAGGTTAGCAGGCACAATAAGCAGCTGCTGAGGTGAATCCGGGTGTAAATTGAGGTCTGTGATTAATTTGACCTGTGGGCTTCAGTCAGCACGAACAGACACACGTTATATAGACAGGATGCCTCTAGAGACAAGTAAGAGAAGAGTTCAAAAGAAGAGAGGATCGATATTTAGATGCTTCTTGCGTCTCTATTATTTTGTGACCAGCAGGCATTTTTTTGAGATGAGGAGCAGCACCTGTTTTGGCCTCTGCCGCTCTGCTGATAAGACTCCATCAGCCATGTTCACAGGTATAATTATAGCGCTTCGATTAATGATCGGCAGGCTGGGCAGCGAATCAGTCACAACCCCACCATGTTATTGTACTTTTAGGGTTCTTTCAACTTAAACAACTTAAACTTTGTTTTTGGCCAGTGAACCCCAATGTTTGACATTTTTGTGTCACTAAACGGTTTTTAGTACGCCGCTGTTAATATCATCCCTGCGGTGGAACCAGACAGTCTGTCTAAGAGTGGAGAATGACTCTAAGAATGAATCGCGGGAAAAATTATGTGCCGCGATTTTATCTCACTGATGCCAGTTTGTCTTTTATCACTGTGGACACGGCACACACAGTTCGCACAGCATCGGAGGGTCTCGGGAGGTTAAGTGAAGCAAACAGTTTATCGTGCTGCTTCTGCTTCACATTCGAGTGCTCAGCTAGAAAAAGTTGGGTGGCTTTTAATGTAAAGCAAGAGTTTGTCACAGCGAGTAGAGCTGGCTGCAGTCTGTTATTAGAAAAGCAACTAATGCTGAATATTTTTCAGCACTGTAACATTTTGTTTCATCTTTTGCAGCTCCTGTGAGTTTTTAGATAAAGAGCTGCAGGCTGAACACCTCCAGCTCTTCAGGAAGGTCACAAACTTTTTAACTGTGCTTTGCTTTTAAGAAACACACATCAGATCAGATCAGCTGCTCATATTGTGACTGTTAAGCCACTGTCTGTTTGCTTCTGCTTCACAGTCAAACCGTACTTGCTGTAATCACTACGCGTTTCATTCTGGAAGAATTCAGCCGATCGTTTCGAATTAGCATGCTTTATTGAGGAGCAGCAGAGCTTCCTTAAACCCATTTAGACTGTGGATTTATTTCTGAAAGGAAATAGGAGGATTAACATTACCTGTGCTGGTCAGTGATTTAAATCCAGTCTAGAGAGTGCATGTGGGTCATTATTCACCCTCATCACACGATTAATTACACTCACAATTAGCCACCACTTTTCTGTGAACCTGCTGGCCCTATTGTAATTTAAATCTAGAAGGATACCCTTTATTTTTTGCCATCACAGGACAGCTGCCTCTTCTTCCCCTCTTTAACCAGCATTGTGTTAAATTGCACTTTTGCTTTTTTGCCAGTGGAAAATTGAGCGATTTGGGCACCAGACCAGAATAAAAAAAAATGTGTCATCTGGAGAGAAATCATCAGCTCACCAGATGTGTTGCTGTCACGTAAATTGTCTTTTAGTCTCGCAGAATGATTGTCACATTTTATCGATATCACTGTGGTTAAAATCTTGCATATGTATGTAAAGAAGCTCTGTGTGTCATATGTCCTGCACAATAACTGAGAGACCAGCACATTTACTGTGGACCTGAGTAGCAACGAAGCTGACTTAGACATGATGAAGCAACAAATGCCAGAAACAAACAGCTTAGCCGAGCTACAGCTAGCTGGCACGTCCAGTTGGCCATTACTGTAGAAAGCAAGTGTTAGTTAAACACGTTTGTTAAGCTCACTAATTACCAGTGTTGGGGTCGTTACTTAAGAAAAGTAATGTATTACACATTACTCAATACCTTTCTTAAAAGTAATGCAGTATGTTACTTAATGGCAGAAAGTAGGTAATTACACTGCTTCACTACACTTTACATTTCTTTCTCGTTATCCAGTAAAATGACGTGGCACACATTGTCTCATAATTAGTAGTTAACAATATGAACCTTATGCTACAGTCTCACACACCAACGCAGATCTCGGTCCTAATGAGGACACACGTACGAAAGCCGACAGCGTGAAGTAAAGTTGACAGCCAGCTCAAAGAGAGTTCAAAGTGATCACCTCAGTGATTCTGCTGCAGAAACATGAACAGGTAGATGCAGAGACTTCCGCCTCACTGCTCATCCGTTTGTTACCTGTTGAAGTTCAGGCTCTGGCTGCTGAGCTGGGGTCGGCACTGAGTCATCACTCTTCATCATCACTCTGGGTTGTCGGCTAGTTTTGTGTTAGCATGCTGTCTGTGCAGATGCTCGCAAAGAGCTGAAGTTCTGTTAGCAGTAAAATGCACTTGTTTCTGTGCTGGGTGCAGTTTGCACTTTATCATCACGCTCTTGTCTTTTTCTGCAATAAAAATAAAAGTAATGTTTATATCTCCTCTTATCAAAAGCTGTATCGCCCTACCGCTCCACCGTTTTCCTCCTCTTTCACACGAACTGAAATCTTTCTGTCCGTGCAGATAACTGAAGAACCTCTGTCCCCAGTGAGCACCCTGTCAGGCAGGGTACTTCAGTCTGGGGAACAGATGTAGCCTCATATGTATATTTGCTGTCTTTTTGTCATTGTTGTTGTTTTGTTGGGGTGTTTTTTTTGTTTTTTTGGAAGATTTCCCTCTCTGTGGACTGAACTCCATTCTTACCGAGTTGCTGCAGACTTTGAGCTCAGTGACCATGTTAGGCAGGATTATGACAGAAACTGCTCTCACAAACTGTCAGCTGCAGCAGCTCAGTGGAGTTGGAGCACGTTTTACTGCAAATGGCTGCCTGCAGTAAGTTTTTAAAAAAAAGGACAGCTTTGACATTTAAATGGTCATAAATCTTTCATTCTCTATAGTTTCTAACGTGGCCTGTATTCTGAACTGGCATATGTGCACAACTACCAGGAAAGAAAATGAGGCGTTGAGCTGGAAACTTGGGCGACGTGAGCGAGAAAAAGAGTAGAGAAAGAGGAATGGAAGGCTGCCCTGTAGCCTCCAACTACAGTATAACCCTGCAGATGCACGCAGAGAAACAAACGTACTCACGACCACAATACATACGCACGCACGCACACACGCACACACACACACACACACACAGTTGTAATTCCCTGACTGTGGAGCTGCTTGGCCACAGCCTCAGGACTAAAACTGTCTTTTAAATACAATAAAATAAAAATCCTGTGAGCAGACATGCACACCAAGCAGCATGTTTTTTCTCCTCTTCTTTCACTGTTATTAATTCATATTTTATTGTCAGGCCTCAGTTTATCCTCTGATTTCACATCTGCTTTTACACTGTATTCATGCAGCTGCTGCTCTTGTTTTGAATGACCTGTTGTGCACGGAAAACGAGTTTATACATCTCTTTAAAAAGCAGATGGCTTGCTGTCTTAGTTCCAGGTTTGTGATGAGAACTGAACGAATCACGGACTGAAGAACTAAATGATCAGTTCGATCAATGTTAAAAACGGTGAGCGTCATTTCTCTGATGCTGGAAACACAGTAAACAGTGAAAATAGTGCATAATTATCTCATCTGACATAATGAAGAGCTGGATATGCATTTCCCCCTTTAATAAGTTCAGTACTTCAGGTTTGACAGACAGCTGGGGCTCAGATGGTGCTGGAGGTGAAAATCAGTCTGTTGTGTTTAACTGCGTTCCACATGGGAAGCCTTCACTTTGTACGGCACAAAATCCAAGACGAGACTTTCACAGACGACGACAAAAAGAACCGTGTGAAATGTAAACAAAGGGAGAGTTTGGCGATTTGAAACGAATTAAACCTCGGTGTCCAAGAATGTTACTGTTTTTTCTTATATAAACTTACATTAAAGGGGGGTATGTAAAACCTCCGCTTTTATTAACAGTGTGTACGTGTTTGGAAACTGTGCTTGCTTCTAGAACTGAAGAGGTCATGTTTGCTCATTCCTGCTTGATACAGGATTTTTGCCTCGGCCGTATTTTTGTTTTATAAAGTATTTAATGTAAAATTGATGACTGAAGTGCGGCACTTGGATTCTTACTGTGGAGCCATGCTCTTGGGTTATGTGCAAAATGTGGTTTGGCATTGTCTTGCTAAAATAATCAAGTCCTTATTAGCAGTAAATGTTGCCCCAAAACCTTTAAATAATCAGTATTAATAGAGCCTTCAGAGTTAGTTACCCATTTCATAGTCACTAATGTATCCCCACACTGTCCTCATCTGTGGCTTTTGAACTGCTCAGGGAAAGCTGTGGTTTTTCTGGATATTTTTTTTAAATTTATTTTCTTTGCATCTTAGCACTAAATACGATGTAAATGCACCTCAGAATGTTTTACATGGTAACAAGATATTAATATAAAAAGAAACAGGAGATAAAAAAGGAACGCACTGACGCACTAAAAATAGCAAAGATAAAGACGAGATATAGGATTGGGATGTATCTATTTTTGCTATAAGAGCACTGACACGACACGTGAGCAACCGAAACACTTTAAAGTAATCGAAGTAAACAAGACAAATTTCAGGCTGCTGTTGTTATAGTGCTGTTTTTTTTTCCTCGATCTTGTGGGATCACTCAGTGGATTCTGAAGCTTTGGGCCAAACAGCAGCTCGCCAATTAAAAGTTTCTTTATTGTGATTTTCAGTCACGTCCTCGCGCTTTCTTGTGTCAAAGTCTTGAAGCAGTTTTGGGACCACAGATACTTTTTTGGTTTGCATTTTTAAGTCTGTGGTTTTTTTTTTTTTTGGGGGGGGGGTGTCTCGGTGGATTCTAGTATGACATTCACCCTTTGTGTATCGCTGTAATGTCAGCTGACACTGATTGTCTCCTTCTAGCCCACAAGGCTCAGCAGACATAGAGAAAATGATTGTTGAGAGACCAATTTGCTGTGTTATTCAGCCTCGGTCTCAGCTAATGAGAGTTTCTGTGTGTGAAGAAGAGGGAGAGATTGGAAAAGAGAGCGTGTTTGTGAGGCTCTCTTTGTTATTTGTCCTTCACTGTGTGTTGTTCAGTCCCAGCAGACAATGGGTCAGATTTTATAGCGGCAGCGAGGTGCTCATGCTGTGGAGTCCCAATCACTCCTGATTCATGCAAACAGCCGTGCAACAATCTGAGTCTAAGATCAGACAATTTTTTCCTTCAGTGTAAGTTTGACTGAATTACCAGCTACAAAACCAAAGCAGATTCAGGGTCAGATTCAGTTTTGTGTCTCTGAAGCCAATTTCACACCTGACGGAGGTGCGTGTGAACCTGCATGTCCAACCTGCCAGTTTTCTATTATAAAGTCTGTGTGATGTTAGCATGTGTCGATTGGCTTCACGGCTAGCGAGTGGGCGTCGTGCTTGGTGTCCCGTGCATGCTCCATCCAGGCAGCCCATTCAGCTAAAGCACACAGACTATTTCCAGTTGCACAGATGCGTTTGACGTGGAGGATCTCCTGCCATGTGCTGCATATGAGGAAGGGAAAATGTGGAAAATATGAAAACGACTTTTCTTGCATTACACCTGGGGGCACTGCAGACCCTTCCGCTGAGTTTTTGTGTTCAGTAACGTCATAAATATCGTTCAAAGAAAAAACAGAAAACACAAGGAGACCAAGAAAACCTCTATTTTGTCTTTATGGAAGTTTTATACGGTTGACTAGACCCTGCTGGTGTGCAGAGATGGATCACAAATGCACTGAACTCTTCTGAATCCTCGAGGAACGTTTGACAAAAACTGCAGTGTCCCACTATTTTAGTGAACTAAAGATAAGGAAAAGGAATTTATTATAATGAGATCTTTTAAAGATGAACGTCTTCATTATGAGCCAACTGAGGCCTGTGGGAGAATGACATACATAGTGAAGCAACGTCAAAATGTAACTGAGCGAGAAACTGAAGCATAACTAAAGATTTGTTTCTGACAATGGTGAATATTGCTTTCTTCCTCAGTAATGGGTACAGGCCTTTCATGAAAGCTAATAAATGTCAAGAGTTTATAAAAGATATTTTTCCATTCTGGGTCAGAGATGCCTTCTCTGGGCACCAAAACACTGCCGTCAAAGTAGTCATAGTAATACTATAAAAGTGACTATAAAGAAATCTTATTAATAAAAGTAGAAGCACCACCAAGCCGTTGGTCGTGTCGGATCCTAATGAGGCTAAAAGCCAGTCATATCAAATCCAAAAGCAATGACTATCACCCATATGCACATCACATTCATCATCTGTAAACGAGCTCCTCACGATGAACAGAGGGGGTCGGAGCTGCACAGTAATGAGGTGGCAAGAAGCGATGTGGAGAAAAGGTCAAGAAGTGCTGCAGGTCAATACCGCTGTGTGTTTAGACTGAGTTTAATTACAAGTAGACATGTGCCGAGATTTAAACAAATTCAAAAGCTTCTTGCGTCTATGGCTTCTACCAAACACCTAGACTGAAAATGTGCGTTGAAATACAAGCAAATTACCTGAGAAAGTGCAGATTGCTGTTCAGTTTTAAACAAACGGCCTCATTTGTATAAATCGATACAGCCCTCAGCATTATTACCCAGAAGTGTGACTGGCTCTTTTTTCTGGAGCACTAGATTAATGAACACTTAATGCGGTGAAACGATGAGCCCTATCAGAACTAATCTCTTGCATACTGTCTGGGCCAGCAGCAAGTAAAGAATGAGATGAAGAGCGTGGATACTGGGTTCGATAATTATTTTGGTGTCACCAGACGTGTGACACTGACAGAAGGGTTTCAACATTCGCATTTTTAGCGGCTCAGTGAACAGTGGCACTTTTCACCTGAGCCATATTTTCCCCTCTATGGAGGTTTAAATTATAAATACAAACAGAAATGTCCATTATTAAGAATGAGCGCTACAAACTGTGAAATGGCTGCGGTGCACTCCCACTGAGCAGTGGCCTGTGTCACAGTTCCTGCTCAGATTGTTGTGTGACAGAACACAGAAACACAAATGATCCGCCCGGCACACATTAGGGTTCTCCACTGAGGATACTTGTTGGTAGCTAAACTAGTCACTGCTTTTGCTGCTTATTTTATAGACGCTGACTTTCAGGAAACTTTGCAGTTGCATGCAGTGGTGAATAACCCAAAGGACTATTATGGGGGGGAAAAACATGGCATTTCTGGTTGATGGTCGGGTAAATTTATTTGAACTTGGGGGCACTTAAGAAAAACCAATCCAAATAACAGACGATGTGTCACAGAGGATGGAAGCAGAGGTGAACAGACAGCTGGTGTTTCTGCACTGATTGCAGACTAAAAAGAAAACGTTTTGGTACAAATATTGAATTTCCAGTTTGATGGGCACAGCAGTCCTAGAGATGGTGTTTAACTTCTCTAAAGACCAAGACCGGCCAAACCGGCCACTCAGCTCTCCACGGGTCAGATTGTGCAAACTGGGTTTTGGCATAAAAAAAAAAAAAAAGTACTGACCAGATTCGTGTAAGTGAAGTCGGAGATTTTTGCGTAAACTGATTTACTAATGTTTGCGACACGCAATTTACTACAAATAGCGTCGCTATTTAAAGCCAAAAAACGCATCTCTTGTTCTCTGTGCTTGATATGGTGGCAGGTATTGCTGCACGGAGAGATTTTAGAGCGCGTGCTAGAAGAATGAGACATTTCTATATTTGGAGTAACGGACAACGATGTGACAAATGCTTGCAGATTACCAAGCCACCTAATTCAAAATCTGATCTCATAGATGACCTGGAACTAAAACCAGTGAAACTAATCTGACCTTGGATGGATGTCAGTCTGATCAATGCATTTATGTTAATAAATGTTAAAAACATATTTTTACTTAATAAAGTTTTCTTTACGGTAAAACTGTAAAATATTCAATTCATTAAAGTGATGTCATTTCAGGACCATGGACAGTGCACAAGGTTGTCACAGCGATCTGAGCTGTGAAATCACAAAACACAAGGTCGCTTTTAGTGGTGGTGCTACACAAATTCAGCTGCATGCGCTTTGACAATATGTGACAGATACATCACAGATAAACACACAAATGAGACTCCTCCATGAAATCGGCAAATACATGTTTTTTTTAACTAAACAAATCTAGAAAAATTGTAGTGGGACTGTTAACGGAGACAAACTTTTGTCAGTCATGCATTTCTGGTCTATCCTTTAAAGTGATGTAAGCTGACTTAATACAAGAATGCTTCGAAATGTGATGTCAAAATATTGTTGCACGGTTTACAGTCTTACATTGGAGTCTGCCATTTACTGAAGCCTATTTCCAAAATACTCTGACTCTGTCAGACTGACACCATAGGCCTGCATTTAGTTGTATAAATGTGGATAAAATGTAGATAAATAAAACTGTATAAATGTACAAGTATGCTTTTCTGAGCTGTGCCTGTCCAGTCAGTAAATTTCCTGCAGCTGAATGATTTCTCTTTTGCGACCTTGCTCTAAATTGTGCAGCTCTTGGCAAAACTAAAATGAACTTTTGTAAATCACCCGTGAAACTAACCACAGCACTATTTGCACTCACACCATTTTCTCACATTTAGTAAATCTGGCCCTGTGTAAAACCTGATGGTATGTATCTTAATGAATACATACTTTGTTACTTCCCGCCAGTAACACCAGTACTCCCTGTCCCAGTAATGAAGTATAAATACTTTGTAGCTGTACTCAAGCAGAATTTTGAGGTATCCATACTTACCTTACATACATCTTTGTACTTTTACAGATATTTCCACTTTCTGCCCCTTACATTACTTTAGGTTTAATGAATGACGGGAGTTAATATTTCCTGCTATTCTTTTCCAGACGTCAAACCAATTTGAAACTACAGGGTGGGCCATTTATATGGATACACCTTAATAAAATGGGAATGGTTGGTGATATTAAAGTCCAGTTTGTGGCACATTAGTATATGTGAGGGGGCAAACTCCTCAAGATGGGCGGTGACCATGGTGGCCATTTAGAAGTCGGCCATCTTGGATACAACTTTTGTTTTTTCAATAGGAAGAGGGCCATGTGACACATCAAACTTATTGTTAATGTCACAAGAAAAACAATGGTGTGCTTGGTTTCAACGTAACTTTATTCTTTCATGAGTTATTTACAAGTTTCTCTTTGTTCACAGCCATTGACATGTCGAAGAGGTTAACACGTGAGGAGCGGATCGAAATCGTGTTGATATCTGGTGAACGCAGTAACCGGGTCATTGCAGCAGATTTCAATGCAAGACACCCTACGAGACCACCCATCTCCCATGCTACAGTCAGCAAACTGCTTGCTAAGTTTCGTGAAACTGGTTCAGTGTTGGATTTGCCAAAATGTGGACGCAAGAAAACTGTCACTAATGAAGAAACATCAGTGGCTGTCCTAGCTTCATTCAGCAAGAGCCCACAGCGTAGCACTCGCCGCATGTCACTGGAGAGTGGCATTAGTCGAACATCCCTTCGGCGGATATTAGCTACTCACAAATGGCACCCTTACAAACTCCAGCTACTGCAGCATCTCAACGAGGATGACCCAGATCGGCGCACAGAATTTGCAGAATGGGCAAAACAAAAATTGGAACAGGACCCTCAGTTCACGCAGAAGATTTTGTTCAGTGATGAGGCAAACTTTTATGTGAATGGTGAAGTTAACAAACAAAACCACCGCTATTGGTCTGACACTAACCCACATTGGATGGATCCCTCCAAGACTGTTGGAACAACAAAAGTGATGGTTTGGTGTGGTATATGGGGTACAACGATAGTGGGTCCATTCTTCATCAATGGAAACCTCAAGGCCACTGGATATTTGAAATTGCTACATGATGATGTGTTTCCCTCTTTATGCACTGAAGCTGGCACGTTCCCTGAGTTTTTCCAGCAAGATGGTGCACCACCACATTATGGGTGCCAGGTCCGAGCATTCCTAGATGAACAGTTTCCTGGAAAGTGGATTGGTCGTCGTGGGCCAGTTGAATGGCCCCCAAGGTCTCCCGATCTGACCCCCTTAGACTTTTATCTTTGGGGTCATCTGAAGGCAATTGTCTATGGTGTGAAGATACGAGATGTGCAGCACCTGAAACTACGGATACTGGATGCCTGTGCTGGCATTTCTCCTGCGGTGTTGCTATCAGTGTGTGAAGAGTGGGAGAAGAGGGTTGCATTGACAATCCAACACAATGGGCAGCACATTGAACACATTTTATAAGTGGTCAGAAACTTGTAAATAACTCATGAAAGAATAAAGTTACGTTGAAACCAAGCACACCATTGTTTTTCTTGTGACATTACCAATAAGTTTGATGTGTCACATGGCCCTCTTCCTATTGAAAAAACAAAACAAAAGTTGTATCCAAGATGGCCGACTTCTAAATGGCCACCATGATCACCACCCATCTTGAGGAGTTTGCCCCCTCACATATACTAATGTG
>VVHJ01053235.1:17616-28350 GCA_015107715.1 Tylochromis polylepis
CTGCAGCGGTGTGTGTGTGTGTGTGTGTGTGTGTGTGTGTGTGTGTGTGTGTGTGTGAGAGAGAGCGAGAGAGAGAGAGAGTGTGAGTGTGAGAGAGGGGCTGAGAGAGCGGCACAAATGGATTAGGGGATGCCTATCATATTGCTCCCAGCAACTGAATCAACTCCCAAGCACGCAGCAGTATATTTGAAGAGAAATACAGGACGACATAATATCTTTAAAGCCTAGATTTTGACAAGTACATGTACTGGTGATTTCACATAATAACCTTCCTTAAAAGAAAATATATCCAACTTGAGTTATTCCAAAGCATTAGTCTGTCCTTGAACAGATGTCATGGGCTCCAGGTTATGTCTTGGTGAGCCAAACTGTCACACAGACAGTAGCTGTGACTGCTTTTGACTGAAGTTCAGAGAGGCTGTCACTGCAGTTCTTACATCACACAGAACTATGATACAAGCCTGGGAAAATACAAGTCAAATAAAGTTAGTAGGGCACTAGACAATAGTTGTAATCCAATTACTGCATAGATCATAAATATTCAGTAGCAGCAGCTCGATCGGTCTATTAAATATTTCATACAAATCAAGATAAAACTGGGTCATTTGACTAATGGCGTTGATTAATCAATTTATTCGATTAATGGTACAGCCCTTGTTCAGAGGCACATCAGGCTACAAAACACTGCTCAGCAGTTTGTAATAATTTAGGTTTTCAGGCAAGGCAAGTGTTGGTGTCTAACATTTGATGATAACATCTCTACTGCTAATGGAACTAAAGGGCTGCCAGTTTGGGCTATATAACGCTACCAGATGTGTAGCTAAAACCTGTAGCTGCATATGGATGTTCTGTGTTAGGTCTTGTTTTCTTCACTGTGTAACTGTGACAACAATATTTAGCTCCTGTATTGTATAAGCTGTGGAGTGGGTGGCACGTTTTCACAAGAGTTGAATTCCATCCATATAATCCCTCCCATAATGCATGCCCCAGCAAATGCACACTGTCTGCTCTTACTTTCTTTTTCTCCATGTAGTGTGGGGATTTCCCTTAATCTTAAGGATTTCTGAATCATCTTGTGGGAAATGACTTAGAATCACATACTCTGTTCTCTGCAGACTAAAGTCACAAGCTATCGACAAACTTGCTCTCAAAGTCATACTGATGAGAATTCAGTACAACCCTTTAAGATAAGCAGCTGGGTAGTGGGGCAAGCTACAGTGCATGCCCTTGGTGCACAGATGGCTACGAGTGTATTATTTTAAATCTAATAAATTGCGAAATAGGCTGGTTTTGCTGATCTATGCTTGCATCTATGCTCATCTCAAAGACATGCAAACTGGAAAAACTGCAGTCCCAAACACAGACAGAACCGTCTCAGATCAGTTTCATCAGTCTCATCTCAAGTCCCTGAACTTCCACAGAGTTTGCCCTCCGTTACACAGTACAGAGCTGAAGATGCTGAACTTGTATATCCGTACTGCAAAGACTTAAGGGCTGCATGTTGGGTTTGACTGCATTTTTGAATGGCAAACAATCTTAGAAATATATAGGAATCATAAATTTCTGGGAAAAACACTGAATATTCAAGATTACCAAGTTATACAAACTCAAAAGATCTCACAATATCACAAATTTACAAAAGAGAGAAAAAAACCCCTTTGCAATACAATATTTTTTAGGGTTAAGGGAGACACATGGCTTCACTATGCAAGGCTGGTACACCCACACACACATCACAGGCTCTGCCACTGCTTCCGAAAATGATACCGAATAAAATTTTCAAACATATTGAGCTGAAGAGAATTACACGCGATCTTAACTCTGAATCACCACAATATCATAAAACACTCAACACGTAACATACCGACACTATGTGACAAACTGTCGGTATGTTACGTGTTCGGAGGCATAAGAGTGGGTTGGAATGAATCTATAAATGTAAGGTTATGTTTAAGGTTAGGCTAAGGTTATGGATATAGATAGGGTTAAGGTTAGGGAAGCGGCTTTCTATTCCAGATTCAATTAAGAATCCGGAGCGTCTCATAAGGACGCAGAAGGGTACCTTTCGCGTTACTATGACATGCCTCGGGCCGTGACAAATCGTCGGTATGTTACGCGTTGGGAAAGAGAATGCTCCGAAACATTTGGAGTTTAATAAGAAAAATAATGTGAACTGGGCCTCTTCAGAACAAAGAAACACTGAGGTGGATAAGGCGAGAGCTTTTTAATGCATCATGAACTAAATTGGAGAGATGCAATGATAGCTGGTTCCATCATCCATACTCATATACCTGCATGGTAAATTGAGTGTAAAGCAGTCCCTCTGTGGTACGAGGAGGTTGATGCAACCTTGAAAAGTAAAATCAGTGTTTTTTTGTTGTTTTGTTTTTAATACATGCAAACTAATCTAACCCTATAATATGCTATTGTATGTACTAGATAAACTAAACTGACACAATTATCTACATTTGCACTCAGAGGTACCATGTGCCCCTTATACTGAAGTCGCTAATCAGAAATATTTGGCTGATGAACTCTGAAAGATGAACGAAAGCTTAACTGACTCACAAAACTGAGGCAAAGCAAACATCTAGACTGTTTGTACTGGTAGCGCAGTGGATCTTTTGGGAATGTTGGGTCAATTTTCACGAGTCAGAAAAAATAAAATAAAAACAATTTCCTATTATCCAATTCAAATCATCCCATTTGTAAAAGGAAATATTTTCATTTTGTTTTCAGCCTACAACTGAAAACAGCTTATTACCTCTGGAAGATTGGAAACAGGGGAAAGCAGCTCGTATTTGTATCTGAAAAATTTAACAAAATCTGACTACCAGCAACTCTAAGGTTAACATTATTAACAATGCATATCAATGTTCAAACTCTGTGGTTTAAACTCTGCCATAAACCAGACTTCCTCAAGCCTTCACTGGCTTTTACTGGTTTGCAAGAACATTTTTTTTCCTAAATTGTCAAAACATTGAAGGTCATATTGTAAGTAATTTTTTTTTTCTAAATCAGACTTTTCCCATTTTTCAAATTCATGTTACTAGGTTTAAATGAGTACAGCCAATTAGTGAAATTACTGGACACGTCATTCCAACCTCTAACAATGAGAGGCATGTAATTTAGGAATCAAAGAACGCAGCAGCTGCAGTGGCAAATCTGAATGGCAGGTCAAGTTGCCTTCATACTGAGGTTAGAGCTAGGGCAGATCGAGTGAAGAACCTACATGTTAGTCCCTGCTGAAGTTCATCACTGGCAGGAATAAAGAACAACTGGAAAAACATCACTTGGCATCTGAAGTAGTACATGTCTGTGTGCATGTTCCTCAGGCCAACATTAGAGTTAACGATGCTTGAGTAAATTTGAGTAAACAAGGGGATAAAATCAGTAATAAAGAAAAGTAAACATCATCCCAAATGTCTCATAGGGCTATTGTTATCTTTTTTTTTTTTTTAATTTAGCTTGTTTAATTTTATATTTAACATTAAAAAAAAATTTAAGAAATCCCAAGTGACAAGATTATCTCATAAAAACATAGCCAATCTCTCCTTCGCAGAATGTGCGCCGTATGCGGAATAACTCATCCATTCAGAAAAACTAATCACAAATGTGAATCATAATGTTTACTAGAGTGCAAGTGCCTTTCACAGCGTCCATAGGAATGGTGAGAGTTTGTTAATGAGGCTGAACCGCAGAGGGATGGGAGTAACGTGGGCTGCGATGCTCGGAGGGGAACTTGGATTTTTCTGTGAAATACAGATAAGCAAAGCCTTCATGCTCTGCCTGCATGCCGCGTGTTTCTGCATCAGTACAGCCAAAGGGGAAAACGTTCACTTAATTAAATCAATTAGAGCATGAAGGGCCTGTCGAAGCCTCTGCAGAAAAACAACAGGATGGAATAAACTCACAAACAAAAAGTTCAAGTTTTCCATGAACCATATAAATTTCTCTTCATTTCACAACTTTTAGATATTGAAGTCATACAAATGGTCTGAATAAGATAAAAGACTAATTGAAGGCCACAGCATTAAGTTCTTTCTAATCAGAGACATAGGGGTAAAGGGCGCATCAGTATTTGATTACTAATATTTTTGGTGTACTTATAGTCATTTTCACTTTTGATCAATCTAATGATAGTTTACAGATGCACAAATATTGATACAAAACATAAATGCCTTTTTATTTATGTCATTATTTGCAGCCAAAGTAAGCTGGGATGTCAAACTTTTGTCCAAAATTTTAAACTCTTAAAGAAAAGTGTTGGGTTTCAACCTCGTTCAGGTTCTCTCTCCACAGCCCAAGTAGCAATTTTCTGCTATGCAATCTGAACCCCATACCTGCTTAAGGAACATTTGGGACAGCAGTGGACTTTTGATTACTGTTTAATGAGCAGTTCACAGGAAGATTTATACTTTTACAGTCATGTTTCTCCAGAGTGAAGTGGAGCTAAAATCATAATCTGCACGGTAATCTCCCTGAAGACCTCAGAATCCTCAACTCTCTATCCATCATTTCAGTAAGAAAACCTGCCAAGTTATTGCCTCAAACTCGACAGCTGTCTGCAGAAATATGCCATCTTCTCTTCTGTTTTTAAAATACAATATGCCCCTAACTCCCATCTCAGGCCTCAACCTCATAATGCACTGACTGCAGATTAAAAAGTGTGTAGTTTTGACTCTGTGGACAAGTGAATGCAAGGCTGAGAAACTGTGCAATCGTACTCTAACCAGCTTTATTCTCTCACACCCTCCCGTCCCTCCAACACTCACCCTGCCACCTCCCTTTCATCACAGAGCAGGATTAGGCCTGATGCCCAGTGGTGACACAAGGACACTGAAGCCAACAGACTGTTAGATCAGTT
The DNA here is from genome assembly GCA_015107715.1 of Tylochromis polylepis. Taxonomy (NCBI): domain Eukaryota; kingdom Metazoa; phylum Chordata; class Actinopteri; order Cichliformes; family Cichlidae; genus Tylochromis; species Tylochromis polylepis. Next base: position 22,484 of record VVHJ01053235.1, read on the forward strand.
GTTGGGCATGAATTAGGAACTCGAACCGGGTGGAAGGGGAGGGAGCTGCGAGGTGAAGATAGAAATGAAGGACAAGAGGGAGAGAATAGACAAACTAAAGGAACAAAAGAGGAGCATAGGAAAGACAACTGAAACTCTAAACTACTGATAAGAAGCAGAAAGTAAAGTCATCGGGGGGGAAAAAAAGTAGCCAAAAGCGACAGCCCAGGATGGTGCCCACTAGACACTCAGTGTTTAGATGCTGATGTTTCAACAGGTGATGTTTTTCATGTCTTTGTTAGCATATCATAAAGTTACATAAATAAAGATGTTGTGCTACAGGAATAAAGGTGTGAAAGTCTCTGATGTTGTAGTTATGAAGTAAACTTTGAGCAAGACTTCAACAACTGAAAGCAAAAAACAGACTTCAGATTATATTATTTACCAGTAAATCTCATTAATCTGGCCCCATCTTCATCACAGTAAAGACTAAGTCTTATCTATATAGACTAGGACCTAATGTACCAATTGTACTCAGTTAACAATTTAACAGAACCAACAACATGAAAGGCATTTGTTGATTTTGTGTGCACCTTTAAGATACACAAATTCTCTTGCACCCTGATGTTTATGGACATTTATGTTGAAATGTGGAAAAAGCCTGATGTTCCAACACAGTCCTCTGTGCAGAAAGAACTAGTCTGTTTGTCACTCCAAAGGGCTGTGTGTGTGTGTGTGTGTGTGTGTGTGTGTGTGTGTGTGTGTGTGTGTGTGTGTGTGTGTGTGTTTGTTTTTAAATCTTCTCCAGATATTATTGTCATTTATGGCATTTTGAAAAAACGGTGAGCTTTTTTCTTTTTAGTGAGCTGAGCACCTTCAGATGTAACAGACACTTCTCTTACAGGTAGGTACACACCTACCTGTTAACACAGAATCATTCTGTCTTGATGATGAGAAGTAAATGTTACTAGATCTCACAGAGTAAAGCCTCATGCCAAGATTATACTCTGTTACAGACACTTAAAGCTGGTGACCTGCTAGCCGACTACTCATTCTGTTATACTTCTTTGAAGTCCACTGCCTTGGATCACGTGTAGTTGGTGCACTGTAATGTAAATTCTCTAAACAAATCTGCATGGTTCTGTATGCAGACACCCATACAGACCCTTGTGCTCACCATTTGATGGCGAAATTTACATCAGGTAGACCCAAGACAGCAGATCTGCAGATACAGAAAATATAATCAAGGCTTCAGTCACACAGGCCTAGAAACCAGTGGACAATCCCCTGGCAAACGACCGTCTGGTCATTAGGGAAACGAATGTATTCCTAATTGGTGAGCGGCTGCTGGAGACACCTGGCCAACCAACAGGTAAAATTAGTTGCAAAGAGGGGGATGCACCAACAACCTCTTTATGATTGGTTTTGGTGGCTAGCTGGATTGTCACAGTCAACCGTAGCTCACAAGGATGACACTGGCTTGTCTGCAAACACATGTCAACTACTTCCCAAGTGGTAGTAAGAGACAAAGTGGAAAAAGAGAGTGTTTGCCTTCAAAATAATAGCTATGCTTTACCAGTAACATTCAGCAACCAGCAACTTGTGGTTGCCACGATCGCTGGCTAGCTTCTAGGGCCGTGTGACTGGTGTCTTAAATTGCCAATGGGACTGAAGCAGACACGTTCAGATGCCATCAGATTAACAGAAATAAAGGAGTGAATGTCTAAATTTTGGCTTCAAAGAGAAGAAATAATCATGAGAGACGAATACATTTTTTTACATTCAGCTTAGCTATAAAACTCACAGTTCAAACTCTCAGTTTTGTTCAAGTATTAAAACTGTAAGATGTATTTTGTGTCACAAAGTTTATAAAGTTGAACCTGTTAAAGGAACTTTAACAGTTGCCTTTATCTCTGAATTGCTTAGGATCTCTCACATGGTTCACCATCAACTGCATGCAACATTAATCGTCAAGAGCGGGATCTCTATTGTCTGCACAACAGTCACCATGTAGGTCTTCCAAGGCCCAGCCCACTGCAGCTATAGACAGTATAAAACAGACACAGCTTCCAGGTTAGTGAAATGAAGCCAATGCGGAAGTCCCTAACAATTTGCATCTATCTGGAAGACGAGAGGTTTCGAAAAGAGTTATGGTTCCTATAAAAGTCTATGGAAAGGGGCTTTCTGCCCTGACCTCTGTAAAAGCTTTTCTACAGAGTTTATGGGCTCAGTCACTAATTTTAGGTTATACTGAATAAATATCAAGTCTGTCTTGAAAAGAAAAGCTACTTTTCAGCTGTTCCCTTAGTCACAAGAGGTCACCTCCACAGATCGCTCTGTGTATTTGATTTGTCAGATTCTTACGCTGGATGCCCTTCCCAGTGCAACCCCCAAGGGATCTGTGTCTCCTCCCGACATCAAACCAGGGACCTTTTCCTTGTTAGGCAAATGTGAAAATTACTACACTGTGAAAAATCATGTTTAAATTAAAAATAAATAAATAAATCATTGCACAGAATAAGCAATATCTCAGACCAGACGTAGCACAGTAGGATAAGGAAGGGCAAATTCTTATGATGATCACTTCATACACTAAGAATATCTGTGCAAAATTTAACTTTCCATTTGTCAGTATTTGTTAAAAAAAAATAAACAAACAAACAAACCACAGTGCGCTACAGTGGTGGACCGACTGACACTTCTATCCCAGCAGCCATGTTGATCATAACATTAAAATAGAAAAGAAGAAAAAAAAAATTGATGGGCTGCAGTGACGTAATTTGAAGGAAATAACACCAACTTTAAAAACAAACAAAGCCTAAATGAAGAAAGATTATATTTCACCAACAAGACCACACACACACACACACACACACACACACACACAGGACCATGGTAACCTTTCTGAGCCTGTTTAAACAGCAGCATGAATCAACATTCTTCTCTTACATCATAGTCATAGAAAGGGGGCCCACTGTCATAACTGCATGTACTGTCAGTTTAATGGATAACTATTCCCAAGATTAGAGATTATTACAATGACAATGTATGGCCTTCATCTTGTTTCCATCATGATTCTCTTCAGAAGCATTGCTCAGTTTCTTCTCACAGCATTTATTAATTCCTCCTTCACTCCTAGTAAGCCTTTTCCCTGAGGGACACAAAATGTTATGCTTTCCACATGAAAAAAATAAAAATAAAAAAATCCTTTTCCGTGGACGTTTCCCCCCCCCCGCTGTATTGTAAACTCCTGAAAATATTGCTGGAAATAAACTTCTATTATTTTGTTTGGGAGGTCTACACAGAAACCTACGTCTTACACTTTCTTCACATCGTGAACACAATGTGAAGAAAGTGTAAATAAAATTACTCTCACTCTCCAGGAGACAGTCCATGTAATATAGGTCATAAAATAAAAGAGGATGACGCAATAGGCTTTAAAACCCTTTTCTCACAGCGGGCATAAAAATAAAGATATCTTTTGCCTGCACTTGAAATCTTAAATCATTTAACTACCACTTATGTTATTAGACTATAAATGATTCATTGCTACATTACAGACAATTTAAGATCGCATATGATCAACTCAGTGCCTTCTTCACATTTTAGAAAAGGAGAAGAAGAAAAAAAGACCACTTCAAGTACAAATAACATAAATCAGCAAAATGAGAGAGAAGCAAAGCATCACTTGCTCAGAACAAAGTCATTTTCCACTGGCTTCCACTCAAAACAACAGAGGAACAAAATATTGTGTGGGCACAGCGTGACAGTATGCAAGGAAATTTTTTTTAAAGGCCCATTAGGCATATACAAGAAAGACGAGCAGAGTAATTAGTCGCAGCTCATAAAAGTGCAATCAAATACAAAGAAAGAGGATTTGGATTACTATCTCATATGTAGGCAGAAAAAAAATGCAGCTCAAATGACAAACGTGCACATTCCAAGTTTGATAGGGGAAGTTACGAAATGCAAACCAAAAATAGCAATTTGTCACCAAATGTAAGGGCTATATTTACACACTCGTAATAATATCAACATCATATATACTAAGAAATATTCATGTTAGATCATTTTCTCAGAATCGGCACCAAGCGGTCATACAATACTGCCTCGTCTGACATTCAGATTATTCTGTTCAACACTTGCTACGAGCTGCCTTCATATCAACTTGAAGTGACAAAGCTCATGCAAGGTGGAAACAAACAAAGTCATATATTAACACCAGTGTTTGTTCTTTCTATCAGATTGGATATGAGGTTAATCATTACCCGTTGTCCAGTCTGTTACATTCACTTAGGCACATTATGGTAGGAAAAACCATGCTTGTTTTAATACCCAAATGCTGACTCACACACAGGTTAAAAACAAAACAAAAACAAAAAAACCCTCGCTTCAGTTCATCTCCAGCATTTAACACTTGGCAGACTATTAAAGGGGAACTTCCCACAGATTGACTCTTAAAATCTTTGACTTTATTAATTGATGATGGTTGCCTGAACTTGGTTTCAGTCTCCGCAGCACATGGAGGCAATTTAATGTGTGTCATTTTGAAAAGGGCTCTTCTATAAGTCCGGCTTATAATGAAACATGTCAATTATAAATTCTTGAAAGGAGAGGTAATGAAAGGCTCCTTTAAACGATGCAATTGGAGCAGCCAGCAGTTTAAAAACAGAAGTCCCAAATAATTGGTTTACAAAGATTTTAAAAAGGAAAAAAAAGCAGCAACTGCAAAATTGACTTAATCAGCTTTACAATAAAATGATAGATTTCCTTAACATGTGCACACAGCTGGTAATCAATGGCTCCTTCAAAATGTATCTATAAAACATCAAATATGCCTTAGATTGAAACATCATTTAAAAACATAAATGTAACAGGATACAGCAGGTTTGCAACAATTATCTGACTCACTTCTAGATTGCTTTCTCATTTATAACTATTTATATGTTGCAAAATTAAGAAGAAAGGCACAGCATAAAGTTGTTATTTTAATACCGCTTTTTTGTCTGGCAATCAAAAATGCAATAATATTCAGCTTACAATCATAGAGGATGAGGAAATGCAGCAAATATTCACTGTAAGGTGGAATCAGACCCAAATTACCCGATCACCATAATTCCCATAACTAATACTTTCAGGTCAAATTTAGGGTTTAAGTGAACCACAACATAATCTACAACACTCATTCTAAATGTTACCTGAGTGTGAAGTCAGCCCGAAAAGCTCACATTTCCACTGAGTACATGCAGTTACTGCACTTCTCAGTATCAGTAGCAGCCTTTCTAGTCTTAGTCATGTTCTGATATGCTGGAAATGCAAAGCACTGAAACTCGCGCTCTCTCTTTGCTTTGTGATGTAATGGAAGTTTATGCAATTCACACTTTATCGCTCCATTATTGCACATGCCCACACGGCATACCTGTCATTTCTGAGTGAACCTTGTCCTAGACTCAGAGCTAACATGGTGCTCTTGTCAGAGGGTGTGTCGGCAGAATAGGTGTGCCACGCAAGTGTACCTGCATGTTGAAAAAAAGGAAAAAGAGAAACTGTGCTTTCTTATAACCTCAATGCAAGGACTGCATTTGCATCTTGCTTCTAGAATAAAAAGGACTTTAGTTATGGACAACAACTGCCACAGCAAGACAGACAATGCATGCTATTCTCTGCTGCTATTGATGAGGAGGACGCATGGTGTAGTTACCATGAAAAGCCACTAGATATTCAACACTGACAATCTCGGAATGTGGCACCAGTCGCCAGTCTATGGTGTTTTGGCAAATGTGGTCCATTGTGTAAGCCACTGCTTTTTCTTTTTTTTTCTTCTTTTTTTAAACAGGCCTGCTGACATACGCAGTGCATTGTTAATGTAAAAAGAATAACAGAAAATT
>VVHJ01053251.1:0-14688 GCA_015107715.1 Tylochromis polylepis
AAGACGTGCCAGTGGGATTAAGGAGGTCCTCGAAGTATTCCTTCCACCGCCTGACAATTTTCTCAGTCGAAGTCAGCAGCACTCCTCCTGCACTATACACAGTACAGGTGGAGCACCGCTTTCCCCTCCTGAGTCGCATGACAGTTTGCCAGAATCTCTTCGAGGCAGTCCGAAAGTCTTTTTCCATGGCCTCTCCGAACTCCTCCCACACCCGAGTTTTTGCTTCAGCCACTGCTCGTGCCGCGTTCTGTTTGGCCTGTCGGTACCTATCAGCTCCTCCGGAGTCCCACAGGCTAACCAAGCCCGATAGGACTCCTTCTTCAGCTTGGTGGCTCCCTTCACCTCTGGTGTCCACCATTTGGTTCGGGGGTTACCACCACGACAGGCACCAACCACCTTGTGGCCACAGCTCAGTGCAGCAGCTTCGGCAATGGAGGTGCTGAACATGGTCCATTCGGACTCAATGTCCCCACTCTCCCTCGGAATGCTGTTGAAGTTCTGCCGGAGGTGTGCGTTGAAGATCTTGCAGACTGGGGCCTCTGCATCACAAGCCTGAAACCTGCAGGCCTGACAGCAGGAGTTGCATCACTCCTCCTGTTTTCCACCTGGAGACAGCGTTTACACTCTAGTCTGCCTTTGGCTGTCATGGTCCCTGTGTCTCGCCGGCTGGCTCACTCTGGGCCACATGTTTGTTGTTGTTTTTGTCTGTGTGTTTCTCTCTCTCGCTGTCTCCTGCCTGCTTGGGCGGAGCTTATTATTGGGCTCCTGCCTTTGGCCCTCGCACATGGTCTGATTATCGCCACCTGTCACTGACTGACCCAGTTTCTCAGCCACTACTTAAGTCTGTGGCTCAGAGCATCTCATCGCTGGATTGTTGTACAACCTGAGTTTGTGTAGCCCTGGCAAAATTCCTAGTTTAACTCTCTCATAGATCTCTAGCATGTCACTAATACCTTTGTCTTTGTATATAGATTCCCTGAACCGGTCCTAGTAACCTTTCCTGGATCCCCGTGTTTGGCTGAGTGGCATGGAGTGTAAGATGCGGGAGCATGAGTGGCAGCTAACTACACAACACACTAGCTACACACTCCAAACACGCTAAACTTCACAAATCTCTCTCATCTCAAAACTCTCTTTCTCTCACCGATGTCACTCCTAAAACGTCACCCTCTTCCTAAACAACCAAATGCCACGTGTTGCCATATAATTTTTTTTGATTGGACGACATGGTAGATTTTTCCACCAACAGGAAAGGGGTGTTTTTTCTTTTCTTTTCATTTTTGGTCGCAAGCAGAGAGGGCTTGCAAGCAGTAAACATAACGATAGTATTCAGGAAAAAACATTGCATATATTTTTAATAACTCTGGTTTTAAGTGGCCTATCAACTCAATTTAAAAACTGGGAAATAGTTTGAAGTCCCCACTTTTAACTCAAAAAAGGACACTCAGGGTTGTCTTGGGTTGACATAGCATGTTGTTGCTATGTCATCTTAAAGTGGTCATGTGATTGGTATAACATGACCACTTTTCTTTCTCAGCCAATCAGCAGCACTTGTGCGATTGCCCCCCCCCCCCCAGCTCCCAGTAAGCTGAAGACAGCTTCAACCATCTGTGTGTTGAAAAATAGTAATGCTTCTGCACCGCAACTAGAAATGGTAATTAGTTAGATTACTAGTTACTGAAAAAAGTAACGGCTACTTTTAACGCCGTTATTCCCATCACTGGATAAGAGTCGGCTCACTGAGACTCTCCCTATTCCCAGACTCACCTGCTTCTACGTCCACGTTACTACAGCGATGGGACATCCGCGTGAGTAAGACTGAGTTTTCTGTTTCCGAGCCTGCCACAACTCAGACTTTGTTTTTTCCTCATCCAGCTAATATTAAGATTCTTAGTGGTGTGTCTGAATCTCCAGCTAATAAAACTGAGCTCAGTGTTGTTGCTAAGGTTTAAAGACTGAGTTTTCTGTTCAGCTGGACAGTAACAAGACTGAAGATGTATCTCAGTCTGAGTATTTTGAGGCTGTGCTGTTGCCTCCAAAGACTGTTAGCCACGACGCTCCTCCTAGTGACTGTTTTGTGTTTCAATCTGTTCTGTCATCTGAAATTCCTGGTGTTGACCAGCCAGCTCCACACTCAGTGACTGCTTATTCGGCCCCTCAACTAGCTAATGTGAGGGGTAACAGGGTGGCTGCCTCTACTGTTAAGTTAGCCAAAAGACTGGGACTAAGCGCTGTAGAGTTGGCTGATCAAGTCAAGTTTTGTCTTCCATGGCCATGTCTGTTTTCCCTGTTCACCATGCTTCTGAGCCAGTCTTTTTAGAAATTGTTAGTGCTGCTCCCCAGGTTGCTCTTCATTTGGAGACTGCTGCTGCTCCCAGGGCAGCTGCGGCCCAGGCTCAGGGGAGCCTGTCCAGCATCCTCCGGCCTCCATGCCGACACCTGCCCCGCCTCTGCCTAAGGACCTCACCTCGTCTGGTCCTGCATCTGCCAAACATGCCACTGCACCTGGTCTGCCGCCTGCCAAGCCACAGCTAGTGCGCTGGCCGCCTGCCAAGCAGCCCAAGAGCCTCCTGTCACACTCATGCCACAGCTGCTGGACCTGCGGTTGGCCTCCAGACCTGCTCCGCTTGTGCCATGGACCTCCAGGTCAGCCCCCCGAACTCTGTTGCCTGTGCCGTCGACCCCCCTGAACTATGTTTTGGAGTCTGATGCCCTTGTTTTTGGATTTTGTGCTCCAGTTTGTTTCGTTTTTTTGTTGGTCCATCTCAGGACCAACAAAAAATATTATGTTATTATTATATTATGTTCTAGTTTGTATAATTTAAGCTTCAGTTAGTTCTATTTGAGTTCTCTCTGTTTCCCTGTTTAGGTTCCTCCCATGTCCCATGCTACCAGAGGGTGTCTGTCACCATTGTCGGCCTCTGTTCAAGTCACCAGAGGATCTTCATCAGCATTGTCAGAATCCAGCTAAGCTCCCTTAGGCGTCATGTCACCACCTCCAAAGCAGGCCTCCTGCTAAGCCTCGAGATGGGTCTCGTCTCCTAAGCCATCACTGGTCTTCTACCCAGCTTCCAGAGTAGCTTTGTATCTGTTGTTGGCCACCCAAATGACCCCCTGAGTTGCTTCATCTCTGCCTCTGTTTCCCTAGTGGACCACCTGAACTGTTTTGCCTCCTTTGCCATTTCACTGATTTGTTTTGCTCCCTATTTTTTAATTTTTGTTTGGCTCAGGTAAGCCTAAACCATCCCTTAGTTATTTTGGAGTAGTTTTAGACTGCCTGGGGCTTCCCATGATGCACTAAGCTGTTCTTCTACACTCACGTTAGTTCACTCCCCGTGTGTTTATGCACCACTACTGTATTTAATCAATAGTAATTATCGAATTCAGGCTTTTCCTCCCATAGTGTGTCTTTTATCCTCTCTCTCTCTCTCTGGTCTTTTCTCTTTCCCCTCTCCCTCAACTGGTCATGGCAAATGGCTGCCCCTCCCTGAGCGTGGTTTTCCTGGCTTAACATTGCAGTTGCAGCCATGAAAGTGGATTCTTTGATCTGAAAAGTTGAAACCGTAACAATTATGGCAAAAATCCAAGCACTATGTCTGTGGAACAACAGTCAGTGCTTATCATCTGCCAGTATCAACCCCATAGAGAAGCACAGTGGTGACAGAATCATGTGGTAGGCAATTTCATTGAAGAAAACCTGAATCAAAGTGCAGCCACCTGAGATTAGTGCACTGGTTCACTTTTTAATGTAACCAAAGCATACAGTCCACACAGTCTGGAAGTGGCTCACAATCTAAAAATAACTGTATTTAAACAAAAAACAAACAATAGACTACCCTTTGATCAGACTGTATGGAAGTCAATGCTGATTTGTACTAAAGGGTCAAAATTTAAAGTTTTAAGTTAGATTAGATGGATAGTTTCAGAAAAAGAAAAGAAAAGCTAAAAGGAAAATTACAAAGGCCAACATTTATTCTGGTCTCAGAATAAATGATGTGATGATCAACAGAGTTGTCTCCAGGCAAAGTCTTCTCTAAATTCTATCTGTTCACAAGAAGGTCTTATTTTTCTTTTCGTGCCTTTCGTGTGGATGTCTCACTATTTCCAAGAAGCAATATTCTCCCTTTCTCTTTTTGATTGGCCTGGCGGCGCCAACACTGGAAGTGCACCAACATAAAGGTCTCAAGCAGCACCTCCTTTAATGATGGGAGGACAGGAGACCAATGCTTAACAAGTTGCCCTCTTTGTCTGTTGTCACTCCTTTTATTCCTCTCCTCACCTTTTCCATTTACATTTTCCACTCAACATCTATCTTCATCTCAGTTCACATCTCAGTTTTCCTCAATGTGTTCTTCTTCCCAAAAACAAGCCGACCGCTCATTCACTCTACCCTCTGGTCATTTTATTACCTCTTGCCTAGCCTATTTTCTCTTTTTCAGCTACCTCAAACCTTCCATCATCCTGACACAGAAGAGGGACAGAACAAAGGGCCCCTGATGTCTACCCAGAGAGGTTATAATGCAAAAGTCAAACTGTACAATGCTTAGATCCCCAAGCATTAGCGAGTGTGGCAATGCCAGACATGGATGGCCTCTCAGACTGCTGTTTCAAAATGATAATTATAGTATAAGAGATGAAGTGAGGGGGATAGAGGAGCAAGGAGGTGAAGGGAGTAGGAAAGGAAGAGGGAAGATCTGTGTTTCTATTTAAGTGTTCTGAACATTTTAAAAGAGTAGAAGCAGCTGCTATCTGCAGGCAAAAAGAGGCAATCAGTCCAACAAAATGGATTTTGGCAGCTCAAGGTTACTCAGAGGACTTTATGAACAGGTCAAGGTGGGGGCAACATCACCTCACATGAACTACACAAAAGAAAGCCATTATATTGGTTTTTTGGTTAGTTTTTAAAAAAGATTTTTTAAAGGAATTTTAAAAAATGACCTTTTTTTTGGAGCATTTTGGCTATTACCTTAGCAGACAGACAGGAAACAAGGTAGAGGAGGGAAGACATGCAACAAAGATGACTGGACAAACTTGGACTGGGACAGCTTCATCTCTAAGTGATTAGTATATAGCACACATGGCCACCAGGGCCGAGACCAGATTAATAACTGGCTGAAGCAGATAGCTGCAGTAAATCCAGTTAGTCCACTGATTTTGGACATTTGATTAACTGCAATTCTTTCACTGAATTTACACAACTTAAGTACAACATAAACTAATAGTGGCTTTCTGGCAGAGAGGCCCATAATGAAATGTTAATTGCTTTAGTTTACTGGAATAGGTTTTTGGGATTATAATTATTTAATATCAATTGAAAAAAAAAAAAGGTTGTTGTCCGATGTCAGAGGAGAATGGCTCGACTGCTTTGAGCTGATAGGAGGGCAACAGTAACTTAAATAACCAGTTGCTCTGAAACACTGGAACTTAAAGCCGATGAACTATAGCAGCAGAAGACCAAGTATACATGTTTGTGTGTGTGTGGTGGTATTCGCATTTCCCTGCGACATCAAGCCGGATAGTGCATCAAGCACATGCAGAAAGCACGCACGGTGGATTATTTGCATTTTGTCATTCTTACACTGTAAATAAACACACGGTATTCTACACAGGAAGTCCTGCGTTTGGGTCCTGCATTTGACTACCTGACGGAACGATCCAGCCAGAAATGGGCCCAGCAGACTTGGATCGTGTTCAGCAAGCTCTTTCGCTTCAGGGAGAACAACTGGATCGGCATGAGAAAATGCCGCAGCATTTTTCAAAGCAGCAGAGCGCTCTTTTTCAATGTGTCACAGAGATCAAAGGTATGTTGCAGCCTCACCCGTATGTGTGTCCTCCGCCATCCCTGCCACTGCTCAGTGTCGCAGGCGCCTGCCCGCTTCCTCCTTCACTGCCCTCTGAGCCATGGGAACATCCCGGAGAAGTTCTCAGGTGAGTTGGACAAAATGAGGGGGTTTTGACTCTATGTGTGCTTGTGTTTCACCAGCAGAACCATGCCTATGCCTCATACAGCGCAAAGATCTCATTTATGGTGGAACTGTTGACGGATCACGCACTGAAATGGGCTCAGGCGGTTCTAAAGGCTCACCCAAATTTATCTTGACTTTCTCACAAAATTCTACTGTGTGTTTGACAAAGGCTCGAGCCCGGATGCAGCCTGTCAGTTTTGGCCGGCGGTCATAGGTTCCTTCCAATAATATGCCGCAAGACTGGAATAAAATATATCCATGGACTGACACTTTATTAAAGAAGGCACACGGCACACGGCACACAACACAAACACCAACACCAACACCAACACCAACTTAAAAACAAAATGGCTTCCTTTTATACTCTACCTTTTCAGGTGAGCATCCGGACCAGCCCAAGTATGGGGGTTAACTAATCAAAATGAAAACATAACCCTCCACACAAACAAACATACAAAATCATTAACGCACATAACAAACATATACATATTTCCAACACATACTATAAACAAATCAATAACATAAGCTTGAACCATTACTATCTAAATAACCATATTCCCCTAACCTGGCACACTGGTCTACTCCAGGAGCCCTTAAGCAGGTGATTGAGCTACTTTCACTCTTTTGCTCCACATCCTGCAAGAAGCAACCAGGACAGATGAGTACCTTTACAAATTCTCTTTTCACATATGTTTAGGTTACCAACAAATGATTAAATGTAGGCAGCTCTAACTTTGGCTCTTTTCTGACACAGGTAGGATAGCCAGTCCCCTTGTCTCTTCACCTTTACAAGCTGTCAGTTTACTCCTACATCAAATAAACCTAATAAAGAATTCATAAGAACTAATGTGTGTTTTCTTTATTATACTTTCTTAAATTCCCAATCAATCAATTACTAACAATGCAAACGAAGTAATGGAACCCCTGGTCTCCATTACACAGCCGCACACAAAATGTTCAACCTTAGGCAAGGTAAGAGGAGCGTGGCAGATTTCTCTGTAGACTTTTGGATATTGGTGGAGGAGATGGGGTGGGGGAAGAATGCTTCATCGAAGCAGTCCCACTGGAGTTCTCAGCTTTCGTGGGTAGAATATGCCCATAACTCAATGACTTCCTCAGTCACTGGTCTGTCGTCATTTGAGGCTTCATTGGGGTATCAACCTCCGCTCCTGTCTATCACTGAAGGAAGCACGAGGTCCCTTCGGTCCAGCATCACTTCTGTTGCTGCTGACGCCTGTGATCGACCCGAGCCGTTCTCCTCAGGACCAAAGAGCAAAATAAACTGCTGGCTGACCATCACAGGATCGCCTCTCCTCCATACACTCCAGGTCAGAAAGTGTAGTTGTCTACTACAAACGTCCCTTTAGCTAACAAGTCTAAAAAGCTTGCTCCTCGCTTTATTGGACCATTTGATATTGTGTCTATGATTAATCCTGTGACTGCTCGATTGAACTTATCTCAAAATATGAAGATCCATGACGTTTTTTGTCTCCCCAGCTGAAGCCCATCCAGTCCAGTCCGCTGTACACGGACGCACTGTATTCTGCACAGGAAGTCCTGTGCTTGCTTTTGACTACCTGACACCAGGTTGGTCTGGTCCGGGTTGGTTTCCTGTCACCTAAACACAAGAAAACTGAGGTCCAAGTTTACAATTAGTTTAAAAAATATTTTCAAGAAAATTAAACAATTTTGGTCCAGTGTGTCTTGATTTCTCCTGCAGGTGTTAGGATCAGGATTTTTGATGCTATCATGTCAACATGGACCAAAATCTCTGAGGAATGTTTCCAGCACCTTGTTAGTTCTATGCCATGAAGAATCAAAGCAGGTCTAAAGGCAGAAGGGGTCCAACCTGTAACAAGGTGGTGTACCTAATAAATCCATATAGGATGGTTTTGAATTTCCTGTATTTTACTTTCAATTCATGCAATAGAATTACTTTCAACTGTGCTTAGTTTACTATGTAATTCTAAAACTTGTATTTGGATTCAAATTCAAATGTGCTAAATTTTGCAGCCCTGCTTTACTAACATTTTTGGCCTTTTCCCCCCAAATTGGAATAAAACAGTTCACCAAAGCAAGAGAGTGCCTTGTCTAATCTTAAATTGTGTTATGGTTGTGTTCTTGCATCTCTGTAAACTTTCCCAGTGTATCACCACCAGTGTTGGGATTGTTACTGGAAAAAAACTCAATGTATTATACACTGCTCATTACTTTTCTTGAAAAATGGTGCAGTACATTATATCCTCCTGTGAACTGAGGAAAAAAAGAATCTTCCCATTGAACTTTTTTTGTGATTTCCTGCCTCTTTTGAGCTAAAAGAGGTCACCCAAACACACAAGATGGAAAGCCCAGGATGTCCTCTATTTAGTACATCTGGACTTAAAAATAAGTTGATAAGTTAAAAATAAGCTCGAATAAGTCAGCAGATATAGACCAAAAACAAATGTCCATTACAGAGGACATACATGAATAGGCTGGTTCTCAGGAGGATATAATTACAGGAAAAAATAATTCATTACACTACAGAGCTTGAGAGGTTCTGAAAGTAAAGATGGGAGAACAGCACAAAAATAGGTATGCCAAAATGTGGTAGGTGTGCCAACCTCATACTCAGTAAGACTCGTGAATGTATTTACTACCGAAGGTACTACACTAAGTATTGAGGAGAAGGCTGTGAATACTCTTGTAGATGTTCCAATTTTTTAAAAACACTGTAAAGCATTTCTAGAAAACTTTATTCTCTTTGTTATTATGGGGTGTTGTGTGCGGAATTTTGATGTGAAAATGAATTTAATCCATTTTGGAATGAGGCTGTACCATGACAAAATGTGGAACAATGTGAATATTTTTCAGATGCATTGTAAATTGACTGACCTTTCAGGAACATTAAAAAAAATGTGAGAGCAGATAAGGTTGCAGTATTCGCCCAGGTTACCTAAAATCTCTGCTGCAGGAAGTTTGCTTGAAGCTATGGAGCTTTACCTAGCTACTTGGCATGAAAAACTTCATATATGACTAGTTAGCAGAAAATACCATGGATATGTATTTTACAACATGCTTACAAACTTACAACATGCAAGACTTAATCTTCAGCATGTCCAATACTGTTTAATATCGGTCATATATATATATATATATATATATATATATATATATATAAGAAAATGATTGGTATGAAATTCTATAATTATAAAACTGAAATCACAGTATGCACAGCACATACCCCTTTGTAAACTATGCTCATGACATCCATATTGTTAACATGGCCTCATATTTGTTGTACTATTTTTAACTAAAATGACAACGTGCACATTTAAAGCAAACACTACATACCCATCAGCCAGTCAGTGGGTCCGAGAATATTCTAGTCCAGGGTGATATGATTTTCTCAAAGATATGTTTTGTGGTTACATGCGCTCATTCAGCTTCTTTGGAAATACATAAAAGTTCTAGTAAAGTCCCTCAATGAATTCCTAGAGGAGCCAAGTGTCGCCTTGCAGAATTGCAACCAAAATAAACAATATGTGCTTTAAGTCATGTAGATGTAGACTTTGTCATTGGTTTTCCCCATAAAGCCTATGGTCATAAATCTTGCATTACTTCTATATTTGACAAGAGTCTGTTCACTCCAAAGAAAGCACTGGCACTAAGCGATAGCCACTTGAAATACATACTGTACACAGTATTTGGAAGCCACAATTGCAGGTTTATGTCCATAAGAAGCTCAAGCAATGACATAGTTTAAAAAAAATACAAATTCTCAGCAGTATCAGATTATGTTTGCTGAGAGTCATTTGGAACAGATTTTGATAATTTTCATGTAGCAATTGTTATGACTCCAGTGCTTACCTCACATGGTTCAGGGGCGTTTCCAGGATTTCTTAAATTGGGAATGCACAGGGACAGGGGGCAGTCAAGGGGACCTATTAAATCTGGCTGAATATTCCGTGAGTTACAATTATTTGACTTGTCAACAAATATACTGGCTCTATTTATTCATTGGGAAATATGGATGCACTGTCACAAGAAAAAACAAAATTCACATGCAAGTAATGGAGCTTGCAAAACAAAGGAAAAAAAGCAGATTATAAGTATAAATATGTCTTATTCATTAGCTGCAGAGGAACAAATCTTTAGCATAGTAGAACTGTTAGTAAATGGTAGGCAGTGGAGAGAACCACTGTGAAAAATATAACGGGAGTTGATTTTTCAAAACTTCTAAAATGCATTGTTTCTCATCTATAGATAGCACAAGAACTGTCTGTGCATACTATTATATCATTGTGTTATTTAATATTATACACTGAGGATTATAGCACTGTTTTTCCCAGAAAAAAAAGCTGATAAGATACTTCTGTTTGACCCATAATTTGCCACGGTTGCATGGACTTGACAACACCGTTTTAGGAGGCACAGGGGGCAGTGGGGGCAACTAAATTCCTTCCCATCCCAGGCCTGTGTTGGTTGGTTTTCCCTGAATTGCTTTTTATTTCAGTTTATTGTAACATCACAATATGATTGTTTAATGTGGGTAAAATCTTTGTGTGTGCTGAGGCATAATTATGTTCAGTTTTCTTTGGCACAGCTCTGTTTGCTTCTATTACTGTTCTTTACAATGTAATGGGGGACTAATGCATCTTTCCATTGGCCTCTTGCACTGGTGCCTATTTAAACAGTCAATAAGTCAGGCAGTTCTTATAGCCACCAAATGATCTCACCATTGTCTGTCAGATTCAAACAAGATAACCTCGTTAGCTGCAACCCAGAGGAAGGCTGCTCAGTAGAGAAGTACATATGTACCATGAACTGTTCCTTGGAAAAAAAAGTTATATGACATGTCTTCAAGCTTCCTATCAATCATAAGTCACCCGTGCTGAATCCAATTTAAAAGCACTTGCCCCCTGTTCTCCGTGCCTAAAAACACAGAGGATTATGGGAAAAGAGAGACAGGCTTCTGGAGCTTTATACAAGTTGGGGATGTGGTCACAGCCTCTTCTTGGAGTCCCTTAAACTGTTTTCTATTTCAGAAACTCACATGGATTAGTGAGACACATCTCGCAGGTGCTCATTACAATGACCAGTGTCACCCTCTTCCTTTCCTGCTTTAACCGCATAGATATAAGCCAAGCTCAACTGGATTTGACAAGATGCCTGTAAAAACATCAGAGCTCTTGCCTGAAAAACAAAGAAAGAAAGAAATACAGGAGACACACTTTTCCAGCTCTTTTCAAACCAGGGTCAGGAGCAGTAGTCTGCACACCTCCACATCATCATTCTTGTTACGCATGCACAACCTTAGTGTATGTTTAATCTGGGTGTTAATGGAGTGTTGTGGCGGCAGGACAAACAGTGAGCGGATGCAATCACGATGTCAGTGTGTACAGACACAAGGCCACTTTGGCTTTCTTAGTGTGTCGTCAGTGTGTTTCCATGCAGTCCAATCAGTAACTCAACTCACTCTGCAAAGAAAAAGCACAGAGAGCAGTTGTGTTTATTATGCTGTATTAGGTTTTAGTCTGAGAAGATCTAAGAGTGAGCAGGTGCTTCTGAGCACAGTGTATATTTGTTTTACTTTGTAAAAGACCCAGGCTGTGGGGAACGTTTCATTTAATCCCCTTTAAGGAACAGCAATTAGGCAAGCTAATGAGACCCTGAGTATTAAGACCCTCATTTATCCTGCTTTTTCCTTCCCTGTTTTCTTTTAGTCTTCCATCCGTCTTCACTAGATTTTTTTTTCCTTCTTACTGCCTTACACACAGTTGCATGTGGTTAATGTCAGAGCTAGTGTCTGAGCTTCATTGCCTTTACCCACCCTCAACTCAAGCAACATTGGAAGTGTTTTCAATGTAGAAGCTATTTAAATTAAAAACACTTCCAAATGTGATACCTGGAGGGCAACAAATCATACAGCCACAACAACAACAGCAACAGTGAGAATCATCTCTCGTGATGCTAGAGATGAGCTATTAATTCTCTTCTCCTGAGAGGCCCAGAGTGTTCATTTCAACTCACCTCAGTGGTGTAGGACAAAAAGTAATTCCACTTTATTTAGGTAGGCTTTGCACCAAGGCTGTAGACATACTGGTTGGCTACCTGCCTGACAATAAAGACACGATTTGTTCCCAAAGACAGATGATTGCCCATTTATGAATCATAAATTAAGCACCCCACGCAATGAAAAAAAAATGCCTGGGGTGCTTTGAAATTTAACAAGAACAGCAGAGGCACTGTCAATCTGCACATACAAAGGGAGTATTTTATCAAACTTCACATACCTGCATTGACAGGCATATTAATAACTTTCAGTGAACTGCGTGAACTTATTTGCTGTGCCTAAATACAGCGTATCCTCTCAAATAGAATGTTTTCACTACCCAGTGTTTGCCTGCAGTACAGTGCCAAACCAGTACTGAGAGAGGAAATAGGCTCTCAAATATGCGGTCATGTGGACACTCTAAAAAGGAAAGCATTCAGGGTTTTTTTTATTATTGTGACAACATTTGACTTGACATTTTAGAGTCTCTCACAATTGTGTCTAACTGTAAAGTTAAACTTGACACAGGTAAAGTACCACTGCTGTTAGTGTACACACACGCACACACACACACACACACTTATAGATACATAAAGCTGTCCTTAGTTTCAAAGAACGGGTTTGGTGAGTTTTGACTTAGCTCGTTTGCCATTGTGTTTACCAGTGTAGTGCAAAAAAAAAAGAGGCAAAGTAAATTGTGTCAAAAACGTATGCCTTTATTTGTTTTGAATGACCCTTCATGGCCAGTTTATTATCACCAGCAAAGTTTCAAATAATGATGTCAATGTACGGAAGGCAAAAGCTCAGACTTCAAACTGCACTAAAAACCCTGGTTAGGACATTTTTCTACTCTTAGCTTTGTAAATATCAAAGGCCATATGCCTAATATGGACATCTAGATGAAGCCACACCCATCTCCTTTTCAAACCTTTTGTTTATAGGGGAACGTCAATCAGAAGAAAGATGGCTTAAAAGGAGCCAAAATGCTTGTTTAACACAGTTAATCAAATGAATGGCTGCAGCTAGGCCCAGTATGAGATAAATAGGATTATGTTTTGCTGTAAATCATCCAAATCTATTCTATTAGATTCCAAGAACCCTTTGTCATCGTATAGTTTAATAAAAAAAAAAAAATCATATAAGTAGTAGCCTGAGTAGCAGAGAAACATACACAGAAACACAGTCTGAACATGTAAAGACTTCAGTTGCCTTTTAAATATAACAGTGTTACAGTTCACATAATATATTTCTATTCTGATTCATTGTTCAGAGCGAGAAGACCCTGGTTAGATGATCGGAGAGGCTGCCTGCATTGACAAGGTCTTAAAAGCTCTGCCATATAAGCAGGGGCCTGTCCATGTAGAGCTTTATGTTTTTATGCTAATAGTAGAATTGTAAAGTGGATTCTGAATTTCACAGTGAAGGGAAGCAAGGATAGGTTTAATATGTGACCGCCAGCTATTTTTGTTAGCAGTCTTGCTGCTGTGTTCTGAACTAACAAGCTATGGAGGACTTTGAGATGAACATGAAAAGTGAGTTGCAATAATCAAGGCGGGAGAGAATTAAAGTGGTTACTAAAAGTCCAAGATGACTGACTGACAGTAAAGGTTTGAATATGAAACAGCTGACTTATATGGTCTTTTTAATGAAGGTCCACATGGGGCTCCAAACTCAGAAATGGAGAATCATGGTGAATCCTTAAGAACCACATGCTGTTTCAAATGGTTCTGCTGTTAATGTTAAGTTTTAGAATATCCCAGACACTGCGATGGGGATATCATTGACCAGGGCTGCCCAGTGGACCATGGCCAGCTCTGGTACTGCCAAGCTGGCGTTCACACCAATGAATGAGTCCTTGTTGAAAGAAATCCTGCACTTTGTGGAGCACTTTAGTTCCCAACACCCACAGGAAGCTGAACATGTGTTTGAGGAGCCACTCCAGTGGAGCACCACTTTAGTGGCATCTGATTTCAAAACAGACTACGACATCAGGTTGGTCTAATCATGAGGCGGGCAGCTGGCTGGCTCTCAGCATTATATGTCTGTGCAGGATATGCTGTCACCATGGTGTCCAAATGTATTTTACCTTAGACATACTCAAAGCTGTATGTGGACTGTAATTAATTTGTTTTTCAGCTTCAGTAAGATTGAGAACGTTCCACTGTATTTCATCAGAATGTCTGCTGTACTGTTTCCTTTGTGTCTCATAGTATGGACCTGGAAAAGTACAAAAACAAAGACTCAGATCTCCATTAACCATTTCAGGCAATTAAAGTTTTTTTGTTTTATTTCCCACTCAGTGACTCAGATGTTCAGTCCCATGAAAGAGATAGTGAGGGCCATCCAATGTTGCAGCTCTCTCCACCTTCTGTGTATGTACGCAGCTTCAGCCAGCTCTCTAAACTGCTTCATCTGGCAGATGATAAGAAGCTGGCGGAGGTTCGGGCATGTCTAGAAGGTAAATTTGAGTCCAATTTGCATCCCAAGCGGTCCAACCACCAGCATTCCTCCATAACCCACAGACTTAATTTGTTTGTCCTCCTTGTTACTCTGTACAGCCATCCAATTATGCTGCCATTCGTAATTCTTTACAGATACGCATTTACTTTAAGGCCACTGCCAACAAGAGATAAAGTAATATATATTTCTTTGACAGATGGACACATGATGTCAAAGAATAATGTGAAT
>VVHJ01053253.1:8298-22488 GCA_015107715.1 Tylochromis polylepis
TTCCACCCAAACACACCCCAAGCTGGTGCATCTGCCCTCATACCTCCTGATTATTGGCAATTCTTCCTCAGATTTAAGTATCCATATTGTTCTGAAGTGAAATATTAAAAAGAGTTTTGTGTGTCCATGAAGTTACTCCACCAGCAGAGGCAAAGTTTTGCTCTAGCTAGTTTTATAAAACCTGCACTTGCACCGTTTATATTTTTCACTTTTGCACTTGCAGGTATGGAAAGATGCCTTTTCATGTATTACAGGATTTTCTTCATGCGTTTGGAAAACGCGTTTTTTCTGAGCAGCTTTTTCAAATTGTTACATAACCCTCTTACTGCCTTAGCGACCCAGTCATAAGTTGTTGCTGTTTTTTTTCTAATATGGTTTAATGGGAGTAGTAACCATTTTAAATCTGTTGTCCGAATCCACACAATACATGCTTAGATTTATCTTGAAGGATGTGTATACTTAATTGACGATTACCTGTATAGGTCAGCTTCTGGTTGCTGACACTCCACCACAGCCTGCAAAGCCTCCAGCTGGGAGACTGACTGGCACACTGATGTCTCAGCCACAGAGTAATGAGTCTAGAAAACACACACACACACACACACACGTTTAATTAGTGATGCAAGGGAAGCATTGCTTCAAGTAGGACAAATGTGGTTTCTGAGTGAGTAATGGGAAAATTATAACAGAAAACAAAACAAAACAAACAAACAAAAAAAAACAGTGAAAACTCGTGGACAAAATGAGAGGGGAAGAAAAAAAGAACTCCATCAATTCAAAAGTTTTTTAAACTAGCACGCTCTCAAAGATTGGATCAGTAATATGCCAGATACAAAGAAGTTCCAACTAAATTCAATTTTCTAACAAAATAAAAAGGAACTCCTATTCTATGCAAACTGTTCACATAAAGCTGCTAATAAATGAGGCTCGATGAGGAACTCTATCCATAGGGCTTTAATATGCAGACCATTAACCTTATGATTTCTGACTATTAGCAAAATCATCAACTTTCCTTCCTGTATTATCAACACCATCACTGGTAAGAGCACTCATTCAGTGTAGTGAATCAGGCCACACAGTCGATTTATAAAACTGGTTTCATATTTTTCTGACTAGGTCATTAGCTATGCATCAATGTCAGCATGTTTACAACTGAAATTCAAGATTTTTTTTTATGTAAATATTACTTTAAATGAACCAAAGAGAAATTATACACAAAGTTTCAGTTCAACAAAGCAAAAATCTAGTATTTGCTTGAGCTGCATCAAAGAGAGGAGGATGAAAATAGCTTCTGAAAACTCTCACAGTGACATGGCTAAAAAGATTTAAACACCTCCAAATATGTTTAACAGCACAACTCGTATTATTGTCAGACCTTAAGATTGGTCTCTCCATCAAGACTGGCTGTGGTGATGTGACAGGTGCCATCTGGACGATCTGACGACAGTAACACCAGGTCTGCTGGGAACGTTTCATCTTTAGCCACACGGACTATGTCTCCCACCTAGATGGATATACAGAAGCAGGCACGGGGTAAAATCTGTTCAGTTTTTTCACTATATTTCAGCTGGATTGTCAAAGGATCGCATTTACGCGTTCACTGTGTTGTTTAATTGAGTTAAAATACGTTTTGCATCACTTTAGGCACTATTATAACACATTTTCAGACACACAAGGAAAAAATGTACTCACAAATATTTTAGAAATCTAAAAAATTGTTTAAAACTAAGTAGCTAAATAACTTTGTTAAGAAATGTATATTGCAGGTAAGTTAACAATGATTAGGGTTCAACTATTATCAAAATTTGCAAATCTGTTCATTTTTTTAATTTACTGTGTTCCGAAATACTCTAAGGTTGTTTTTGCTCTTTAGCACACATGAAAACACCCACAGTCGGACGTGGGCTCAGTCTGGTTCCAAACAAGCTCCAGAGCCGTTTTTGTATTGTGACAATGTGACCTGACGTCAATCTGACCCAGCTACCAGGTGCATGCTGCAAGAGCTACACGCCGTCCCGTAGCCAGGTATGCTTCTAGGATGTGGTAGAGTATCACATAAAGACATAGAGAATACAGTTTTGCCTGTAATGGAAATATATGAAGTACATTCTCTTTGTTATCTACTCCTCCAGAGCCTGGCCAAGAAGTGTACTGAGCATTCTCACGGGTTTGTGAAGCATTTTAGTTCGCTGGGAGTTCGTTTAAAATTTTCTGTGTGAAAAGAAACCAAACAAAAACTCAGTATTGTTCACACTCTAGACAATATGTTTGAGTGTTACATTATACAGTTTGTAATTTTCGCTTTTTCTCTTTTCAGAGTAATACAAGAGTGCATGTGTTACTTATTTTATAATGGAAGCTATGCAGTTAGATGTTGTCTGTGAGTAGCAGGTTAGAAATTTCAGCAATGTAGCTCTAGACTGAGACTGAGGGCACTTACCCTGAAATGTCACATAACACAAAACAAATAGTCATCCTTTGTATTAGAATAAACAGTTTCACTCCTGTTGGCACCCAGTTTCCTGTGACTCAATGCATAAGGAAAAGAAAAACCTCAAGAGATTAATTTATTGTTTTAGCAAAGTACACATTTAGACGTGTCTTTAGTGCTGACCCCAGACATGCAAGCCACAGCGTTTCCATGGTGTCAGATACGATCAGGAAAAACCCATAATCATCACACAACCACCATTACCAGACAAGCCGAGGTATAAAATAACTACATAGCACAGTGTTTGAAGGGCAAATGCTGCAGATAGTTATACAAATACAATTATACAAAGAACAGAATAACATCACTGTTTCAGGGTCTATTTGAATTATGAACAGGTCCCTGAGTGTTCGCATACTCTACCATGAGAAATTAGGTATTAGAGTGACTCTAGAAACTTTAGATGGGAACAGATTTAAAGAAATGACACTTGCAAGAGGACTTTAATGTCTAAACTAAAGTTAGTTACATCGATTAGTTAGGAGTTGCAAAAAGCTTTTTTTGATACTTTAACAACAACAGCAAATTATTTTCTTGGCCCAAAGAAAGTATTTCTAAACTGGAATAACTGGCATGACTAAGGTCCTTTACAGCTTTGATGATCTTACCCTGATATTCTTGGATCTCGTCTGGACCAGACTTCCACTGCGAACCACAAACACTGGAGCCCCATTCACCTCATTGTCAGCCTTGTGTCTCAGCCAATCCTCATAGCCCTGTGAAGCACAACCAGTTGTAAACTGCAAATGGCAGCTGGTTAAAATAATCTTATTGACTGACATGGTTGTGTGGTGCTGGCACTACTAGAAACTGATCAGCATAAGTGGCCACCAGATTTAACAAGTTATTCTAAACAAACTTGTTTAATGTCAGGCACAGGAATGCTTCAAATGTTCTCAATCAATACTTCATCATTTCAAATGTGCTCTGTACAATAAAAAAAAAAAGCTTTGAGCTTTGCCTACAAATAGACAATAATTAATGATGATCCATGTATGTTTGTTCCCCATTTTCATGAGAAAGAGGAAGCCACTATGTGGTTATGTTCTCACCTGTTTTATGGCAGTTACTGTGATCACAAAGAACAGAGGCAGACCGCTGGTTACAGGGGAAGTTGGCGTGTCTATCATTAACTTCACAGAAAAACACAAAACAGAGTTTAGAGATGCTGCCAAACTAAAAATGCACTGTGAAAGAGGGAGTGGTCTTTGCAACAACGAGCAACTTGAAAAATATAACAGAAGTAGTGGTTGATGTGTAAAAACAGGAAACCCGTATAACTTCCCTCAAAGGTCAGCTATCAGATAAGAACAAGTCTCACGCACACACATCTGTATTACTGTGTTTGTAGAGAGGGTCACTGGGATGGGATATTATATTACCTCACCCCATATCCTGGTCTTAATAATCACAATGAAATGCAGAGCAAGGTGTGTGAAACTGAAGACCAAGCTAAACATGTTTTAGTGCCATTGAGCAGTGCTTTTATTAGTGGATATTAATTTTGGATTGGGGTTTTTTCATAAGCAGGTTTCTGGCAACTCTTTCACACTGTCACACTGATCTACAGGTGGATGTAGTCATCCAATAAAAAAGTTAATTTAAAAAAAAATCATTGAGCAGACAAATGAGAAAGAAAGCAACATGAATGTGAACAATGGATGTTCAAAAAAACAAAACAAAAAACAAATGCACTGCAAATGTTTCATGTGAGGAAAATGTGCAACATTTGTTAGGCTTCAACGTAACCACAAAGGCTTTAGGCAAGCAACACTGAATGTAAAGTGAAACTTTGCTTAAAAGGAAGGTGCCTCAAGGAAAAGATCACAGATATCTGAACACTTTAACAAACACGTACTGTAAATGGTTACACTAACAGAAGAATTCACCTAACAGTCATCTAGAAACCCATCTAAAGCAATCTTTAAATGGTCAAATTGGCCATCTTAGAAAATGTCACGCTCACAATGCCAGGATGAAAAGAGGCCCCTCTCTCAGTGATTTGAGGCTAAGCTGACTTCAGCCTCACTGACAAGATGAGTGGGTGAAATAGACAGAGTCAAGGCGATTGCTTTGGCTTCACTACACAGTCACAAATAAATCAGAAGGCTAAAAATTTGAAAGCCAAATCCTTGTTCAGCATACAATGACTCACTGACACAGTGAAGGCCTAATGCTTAGGGCTGGCTGCAAAGAGACACATATTACTAAGTGAGTGAGTGTGTTGCTTTAATACAGAGGCAGATCCGTCTCTGCTCTGGTACCTAGAAGTCAATGAGTCACTCAATGCTCGGAAGCACAAGCATATGCACGGACATTTGTATTAAGAGAAGGAAATGTGTTAAGGAGTGTTAACATGCATTTGTGTGTTGTTACCTGTACAAGGAAGATAATGAGGAAGTAGAAGTTTGCTATCCTTCTGAATTGCTCAAACAGATTCTTGGGGACAAAATTCCAAACTGTATACTTAAAAAAAAAAAAAAAGAAAGAAAGAAAAGAAAAGAACTTTCAGGGTTTACTGGGACAGAATAATTACTACAAAAGGTTCTTTTTTAATAAGTACAAATGGAGGAATTGAATTGCAAATATATAGATGGCATATCTGGCAGTATTCAAACTACTGTAGCAACTGTTTATTAGAGCAGAAAAAAAAAATTCTGATTTCCCCTGTAAAAGATCTTGTCTATGGCTAGAGTGTTCACTGATATTTCCAAATTGGACTCTGAGATAAAGGAGTACAGCAGCTGTGCTGAGTTAAAGTGTTCTTCAGATAAACTGCTCACTGGTTGCTCTCCGTAATTTACTCAATAAATCTGCTGTTTAAGTCTTTGTCTTACTTTATTAAGATAAAATGCTACAGACAGTTAGGTCCATAAGTTTCTGAACAATGACAGTTTTGGTAATTTTACCTCTGTGCACTACCACAATGGATTTTAAAATCCAACAATCAAGATTTGAATCAAAACCCACATTTCTATAGGCTCAGAAGTAATTGGCTAAACTAGCATTATTTTAAATTACAGGATTTTTTAAATACTTGAATGAAAATGCTTTGCAGTCAATGAATTCCGGATCCTATGGACATCATCAATGCTGTGTTGAGATACTCTGCCAGTCTTTTACTGCAGCCACCCTCAGATTCTGCTCATTTATGAGTCTCTTGGCATTTTATATTTAATAACTGAAAAGGATGCTCTATTGAGTTAAGATCATGTGACTGATTTGGCACATTTAAGAATATCCCATTTCTCTGCCTAAGAAACTCTTGGCTAACTTTGTAAGATTTGGATCATTGTCTGTTTGCACTGTCAAGAGCAGGCTGATTGGTTTTGCAGCATTTTGCTGAATCTGAGCAGAGTGTATAGCCCTGTACACTTCACAATTCATCCTGCTGCTTCTATCAGCAATCGTATCATCAATAAACACTAGTGGCTCAGTTCACTGGCACCCATACATGATGGCTTCCTTAACTTGCATCAAAAGCTGTTTAGAGCTCATTTTAAGAGTTCCATTGACAAGATATAATATACAAGTTCAATATTTGGAATCAATTACCGACATTATGTCTGCCTCATTTATCATAAAATAATGAAGCCTTGTCTGTCTGTGAAACTGGTTGTTAGTTATTTGTCCAATAACTTTTGAGCAGCTGAAAATTGGGACTATGTATTAAAATGGCTGTGATTACTAAGCAGTTAATGCAATGCTTTTGTTAAACCCTCTGAATTAAAGCTCTGCACTTCAATCTAATCTTTATTGAAAAATTTCTATTGTTGTGTAAAGAGCAAAAACATAAAAAACGTATGGACCTAACTGTATGAGTACACGTGAATGGCAGAATTAACCTTGTTCAACATCACAGTTTGAAATCAATTCCTGACTAAAGCAGGTGCTTTAACCCTCCTGTCAATCATTTAATCTACCGCCTAATCAATGACAATCATGATTGCTGGAGGCAGGCCCTAGCTCCTTTTCTCTGTTATCCTTTCGTCTTGCCAGTGCTCCAGCTGACCTACTTAGCCTCTCACCAACACAAAAGTTTTCTGTCTATGCTAATCCTGTTATCAACAAATCGTGCTTTAAGCTTATCTCTCTCCTACCACACCAGAGACACACACTAATGTATTTAGCACTGGTCAACACCAGTGTCCAAAACCAGACTGAGTTTAGAGTTTCTAAGTGACACTTTTTCTGTAGCGATAGTTGCTGTCACTGCAAAATGTTAGCATTCATATCAAGAGGCGGTTTTGTTTTGCTCTTTTGACACATATTTTAAGATCATAATTGTAACGTACCTTGGATGAGATGATTCTGTTGTCGGCAAAACGTTGTGGTACGTAGTGGCCATTCTGGGGGAAACGGTTCGCTACATACACTGTCCTGGTATCACTCTGATGAGGGGGGTCAAAGCCCTGAGGGAGAAAAAGGTGGGGCAGAACCACCAGACAAACGTAAAGAAAGGTTATATTTTAAAAAAGGGAATAAAGGAAATAAGGTTACTTACACAACTCTCATTACATTCCTTTAAGGAGCCATCAGTTTGTTTTGTTTTTTTTGAGTAAATTAATACACGTCTACTTTAAACCTAAGGTATTAAACAAAGTTTTCAAGAGCTGTTGGGACAAAGTGTTGATAAAGGTAAATGTTTGAACAGTGTAATTTCTTAACTTCAATTGTTTTTTGTTTTTCAGCAAATTCAAGCAGTTTATGTATTTTATGTAGGCCTTTGGAAAAGTGCGAAATGTAGCACAATTGTTTTTGTTTTGTTTTTTTTAACTGTATAGCTACCCAGATTTAAAACATCCTCACTTCAACACCACACTGAGTATAAAATTGCAGTTAATGATGTGAATGCAATATGATGATCTTATTTTAAACCAAGTTATTTAATACTGTTGGTGGTGTGATACACCACCGTAAGACTATACCGCAGTAAAGTCCACCTGGAGCAACATTTTGTGCTTCTATTCATTGTGGTTTCAGTTGCTGTATAGTTGGGAGTGTAAAGTGATTTCTCTGTGGGCTGTTATTTTGTCAAGTGCAGTACAGCTTAGTTTGGGGCTTGATAGATTTTACAGTAAAAGACAGTAAGAGAAGCAATACCAAACACTATACTACTGTTACAGAATGTAAATACACATGTCAAGAAGGCGAATATGACAATATGGCATTTCTTGTTGTATGACTGTATGTTTCCATTTAAATGCAAATTTCTGAAAATCCAGCCAGATGTAATAAACTTGGTAAAAATTTCAGCAATTTTAGTATAGTGTCAAATCATTTTTTCAGACAGTTAGACAACATAGCACGTTTATGAAAGCAAAACAACTTTACAAGTAATATTATCAACCTGGATGCAGAGTCTCTTATAATAGTGAATGGCACAGAAGCCTTATTACAAACAACGTGGTAAGGCACGAATAACTCGATCAGAACAGCTAGTGTAAATCACGCTTAACATAATGATATAATTATCAGTGAGTGGGAGTTGAGGGACCTGGGAAGGGATCTCAAGAATGGATTGTAGGTCGCCAACCGACGATATCATAAGCCACCAACTTTGTTCAGTGAGTGGCACAGATGGCCTCTTTTACTCCTCTTACAAAGAATATGTCTTCTCGGTTTTTGGACTGAGAAGTCTTGAGATCTATTCTCACGTGCCTTAACCCCTACTCACATCAGGTGACCACAATAGGTCACATGATAGGGTGGGGCAAGGTGTCACAGTGGTTTCACCCAAAACCTTTGATGGTAATGACCGATGCCTTTTCACATCTTGGCTCATGTGATGACACACAACTAATAGTGGATCAACAACCACTTCCTAAGCGACAACCCCAACTGGAGTTTAAATACCTGGGACCTGGAAGTGAAGAAGCCTCTTGGATATGAGGAAAAACATCTTGGGGGGGGCTTTTCAGGTCCTTAAGACTTCCATGATGTTGTTGACTGAGAACTACACAGACACGCTTTCACGTTGTGCACCTCTCAATTTTTCTAACCTGGCACATTCCAGGGTACGGTCATGTTGGTTTTTACCACCATAATAATGATATTTCAGTACAGAAGCTCAGAGATATCTCCCTCAGATATACAGAGGGAGATGTTGCAACAGTTCGAAAACTCGAGATTCTGCAAAGTCTTTGCTTCTACTTTTGACTTACTGTCTTCCTACATCAGCACTGTGCCAATATTGTGTAAGTGGTGACACGTATTGTTCAGAAGAATACTGCAGCAGCTTCTTGTGTCTTCAATAAATAGAAGTAACTGTGTCATGATGTTGCGGCGACAAGTGAAATGACCCTTAGGTGACAGGAGGGGAACCCAGCATGGTCTTCTGCTGCTGTACCTTCTCTGCTTCAGGGTTTGCTGTGTTGTGCGTTAAGTATAGTGCTGTGTTTGGACTGTCAACAAGTCTGCTCATTGTTTGTGATATAAGTGGAGGATATGATTCGACAGCTTTTCATACATTTCAGACACATAGTTATAATACTGCAACACAATTATGTGCCATATATTCATAATTCAATCTGTTGCATAAACAAAGTGCAGGACATCTGCATTTGAGGCCATGTTCTAATTGCAATCTGTCTCCAACACAAATCTGCCCAAAACAAACTTCCATATTTAAATACTCTGGTTGAACTGTATGTAATTACATAACAACCTTTCATGTCTTACTTGCAGATTAAAATTTCTCATTTGAAGCATTCCATTTCTTTTTAAAGCAGCAGCTGTTGTTAAAGGTCACTTGTAAATATTTCATAAACATGCTACTTAAAATGTACCACTAACATATTTACATTCAGATTGAGCAATTAAAATGTGGACCAAAGCATATTCTGGCAGGTCTTTGAATGTCACTAGACCCTCAACAGGTAAGAAAAATATCACCAATGACAAACAAGGTACACTTGTCAAATGACATTTCTAACATTTTCTGGTGCTGACTTTTCTGACATACCTCACCCAACTGCTGTACAAAGAAGATTAAAGCAGGCGTTACCAATCATTCACAAATGGCAAGTGACGTAATACGCACACCCAAACACACAAAGAAGAATTTATCTGGGCCACGTCACTACACTCCCAGAAAGATCCACCTCTGTTCAGGGACACATGTAAACCACTAGTACCCATCTTTGTAATGCTCTCATTCTCTTCATCTTCTTCTTCCACCTGACTGTTGTGAAAATTAATGCAGCATGTGCAGTTCAATGACTGAATAACAGAACATCTGTTAGCCTTTAGCTCATATGACCTTGTCATACAGTAACTCAACCAATGGGCAATGCAGCTGATGGCATAAAATCAGTTATCCACTTGTGGAAACAATATTTTCAGTATTCTTCATTTATTTTTTGTATAATTTGCTCACAGTTTAAAAAAAAAAAAAAGGGGGAGGGGCAGATTTTCTCTCCCCCTCTTTTTCTGCATTTACATTTAGTAACACATTTATCAATCAACCATTGCAGCAACTTTAACTGTTGTTCAACAGTTATTTGATCTACACAGCTCAGTAGGCATTGTTGAAAGTACATGAAGAAGCTGAATTCTGCATTGTAGTAATCCATGGCCAATTAGGATTTTGAAGAAGTGGTTGCAGAATTAAGGAGGGGGCGCACGCACACACACTTACACACGTAAAACATCTTGGGGCTCAGTAACATAGGTATTGATACCAGTCAGTGAGCCCCTGGCGATCACAAGAGAGGGGGAGTGCATTTCCCAATGACTTAACGAAAACCATAGTAGATTGCTGAAGTAGTCTGTAGTTTGAATGGAAGATACCAACTTGTCTGCAAACACTCATTTACTGATGGCTGAGCAGCAGTTAAAAAAAGGTCTAGTTGACCAGGTCCTTAAATAAAGTGGGCAATAGGGTTGGGAACATCTTAAAGAGGACATGAAACACTAAACATATAAAGGCTAATTTATATGTATAGTTAACATATACTGTCCTCATTTATAAAGTGCTTTACAAACTTGAACATTAAAAAGGTGGATTTGTCTTGGTGAGATAGTTGTCCTTTATTTGATGTTAATGGAAACTGGAGACTGAGAAGTATGTAGAATTCAGCGTTTTGTTTTCTTGTTTCTCAAAGTCCCAGTAGCATTGCATTCAAAAATGTCTTTGACTGGAATGAGAAGGAGACAAAAGTTTAATGATTAAATTAAACTTAATGGTTTACTCCACCATTAACCATTAACTTAATGGCTTACTGCACAAGTGTCATTTGTAGTAGTATAAAAATGTAATATGTATATTGCAACTTCTGTAGTCTCATCAGTATACTGATCGAATCAGTCATGGCAATTAACAGCTCACTGTGAATTCTTAACCAGGAAAATTTCATGTTCTCTTTTTAAAGAACATGAAACTGCAGATGGTGAGGGGCCAAGACATAACTTTTGTAAGCCCAAAAAAATCCCCACAAGCAGCAAAGCAACAGATGAGTCACTGAAATTGATCAATCCTTACAGAGAGCTTAAAGCAGTTACGAATTTTAACAGTGCAAACATCATGCTTAACACACCTTTACGCAACTGCTGTGACCAATCCAGACAACGGTTACTGGAGATTTCCTCTGTTCTTATTTGCCAACCAGTTTTTCGGGCAAGTGTGGAAATTGCCTGAGCACTACACAGTTCTAACATTCAAGTTCACTAAGATATAAATGATCAGCTAACAATAACTTCAGTTAAAATAACTGATCGACAATACACAAAAACCTGTGTAGCTCTAACAAACACGTTCTCATGTTAAAGAGAACATTGAGAGAAGCACCTCACTCGATGCTCCTGCAAGTCCAGCATTACAGTTTTAACAGGATCTGTATTTTCTATAATTCAGCGTTAAGCAAAAGACACTTGAAACAAATTGCATGTAATTACTGACTTCCCCCCCCCCATTCAGTTGCAAACTAACAACAGACCGACTCCATCTTATAACCATCTTGACACACACCGAAGTTGAATAGGTACAACGCACCGCACTATAATTTTGGTCACGCCACAGTCTGCAACCTCTAGTGTGACTATGGGATTACACAAGATTCTGCTCACATATGCTATACATAACTTCATGATTATGAATTATAGCATTATACATCCAACCAAAGCAGCATTACTATCCATTATTTGGATCTGTCTCTACAGCATGTTAAGGCTGGGGAAAAAAAACAAAAAAACCCAACTAACTTTCATTTCTGAATAAAATGCATGTTAAATTCTTGATAAAAATCACTGCTTGTTCTGTCAATAAAAAGCTGCAAAATAGTGAAATATAATTATTTTTACCTGACCAACAGTCCAAGGACTAAAAGATATTCTGCATTTTTGTATATGATACAGAAAAACATAAAATTTGGGTGTTGGCGCCAAGCACAAATACTTGGCATTTGTGCTTAACAATTACAAATTTTATGCCAATTCAATTCACAAGGTAGCTGCCAAAGCATTTTGTGGATCTAATGCAGCTCTGCTATATAATATTATAGATTTCTGCTGTGCAGCAGCAAGTTTATCTAATGAAATCTCTGTAGACATTTGTTTGGATAGATAAACATGAAGAGGTTGACTTATTTTATGATTAAAATATTCCTAAACAGTTGAAAATGGTTTGGTTGGTTTGAGGACCAGCAGTAATAATAAGCCAAACATCTAAGGTGAAGTCTAGAGTGAAAAGTGCAGTAATTTATGACATTCTACTTCTATAGCACAAATGTCTGAAATCTGCTTGCCAATCTGAGAGTAGATGGATACAAGTAACAGATGAGTTGGGGTACTTTTACTCCTGCTGTGCTTAGTCAATTTCCAACACCACTACCAGGTGGCCCTCACAAATTTGAGTGAAACACCTTCCCCTAACCATATATGCATTGCATTCTGGAATGCAGCAGGGTACTGTAACGTAATAGCGCCAAGTATTTTAAAAGTCCAGAACACAGCACCTTCTTCCTGTATTCCTGCCCCAGACATATCTGGCCAATAAGAAGACTGAATGTTCTCACATGATTTGTAATGATGCATTGTGGCTCGCTTAAGTTCATTTGGATTTTTTTTATATCAGTCACAAACAATCACATATTTTCATCCAGAACTTATAAGAAATCCACACTTGCCATAACCTAAATGAACATTGTAAGAAAAATGAACATTTTACCACTGAAAATAAAGATAAAATGAAGCTTATAAGTAAAAACTATACAGCTGAAATCAGCCTGTTTGGTCCACTGACTCTATGCCCCCATCAATTTGAAGGCTGACAGGTAATTAGTCCCCACATAAAGCCTACAAGTCCCACAATGCCTTGGGGGAATAGCCCTGAATAATGGCAATGCAACACAACCAAGGGGTCATATTACAGACCAAGTGGCACTTAATCAAATGCGATGAGCTAAATGGAAATGTTGAGAAAAAAGAAGAAAAAAAAAAGGCAGTGAGGTGGTTGTACAAAGAAAAAAAAGGGGGGGAGGGGGCAATAAACAGCATGTACTCATGTACTGTGGGTACTAGTTTTAAACATATGACTGATGACAACAGCAATAATAAAATAACTGCATATAAGCTAAACTGACTAACAACACAACCGAATATAAAATATTATAAAAAAAATATTGTTGTGCAACCCACAACAACAAGTAGTCAGAGCAGGGCTAGAGAGTAAGGAATGATATTTTATCATGGGTGACATAAGATGGTTAATCAGGATGTTTTATTGCTGTGTGTCAGTTGATTATTATAAGGGCTGCTGCAGCAATATCCAGGAAAGAGCCTGAATGACACTCAAAAAATGTAGGAAACTCCCATTTGCTCAATGGGCTACAGATGAGTAGTATAGACAGATGTTTTTTTTCCTCCTTTTGCTCATTTGCCTTCTTGAGAGTTCCTGTATTTTTCTAAATTACATCATGATTAATGTGACTTGGTAATGCAAGGGCAATTCATTAAAGACTTCTCTCATAGTGCACTTAAACTATATACAAAATCCCACATGAAGACTTGTACCAATGTTTTCAATATTTGTCAGCAATAATATATAGACCTCAATTCTCCATAAAGATGTCTAGAGAACTCAGAGTTCCCAGTTCCCAGGCTTGCAAACCAATATTTCAAAGACTTTTCCTTTTTGCTACTATTGCTTATGCTTTAATTTTTGGTTTGTTTTATGGTGTAAATGAAGCAAGACTGACAATGAAAACTTGAGGTGGGCGGATCAATCCAAATAGCGATAGCGTCAATACCAACACCTGCATTGGTATCGGCTCGATACTAGCACGATACTTTGCTTTTATCCTTCAAGTTCAGTATGTAGCCCGCTGAACTGTGTTCTTTCTTTCTTTGGAAAAAATAAACCTCAAACATGCACTATGAAAAATATCCGAACCTTTCTGTGTGCTTTAGAGACAGAAAAATTTACATTCCAGGTCTCCAAAAACCCAGTTTCAAAACACATGAAAAGCTGAAAGGTGTGTTTTGTTGTGTTAACTAATTATTGTGGAAAGTAACAATCACAGTGATATAGTGGTGATTAAAATGTGTTCAGAATCTGCAAACTGAGAATTCATCTCATAAGTCATGGCACACTACTCTCCCCCAATTAGCTGCCTGAATAACTTAAAATTATTGGTACTGATATCGGCAATACTGGCCCTATATTTACTTGGTATTGGATCGATACCAAAATTTGTAGTGTG
>VVHJ01053263.1:9157-20891 GCA_015107715.1 Tylochromis polylepis
GTTGCTATGCCAACAGCCCACTTTCTGTGTCTTAGCTGTGGGAGAATCTGATCTGAGTCTACTCTGCCCCCCACTGGATACTGTAGACAACTGCAGGCTTAAATCATGTCAACCACATCAACCCCCATGGGGTCAGAGGGAAAAAGCATTGGCACCAAAATGTATCAGTTGTAGTATTACCATCTGCCACATTTAATATTGCCTTGCTAGAAATTGAATAAACTGAAACCAATCACTTTCAATACACGATGAGATGTACGATCTGGATGTGCTAACTGATCCGCAGGCCCAGACTTTCCTTTAAAGCAGCCTGGTTGCAGGGAGCAGAGGACCACCTCAGGTGCTGTAGAGCAAGGCTTATAGAGCGGCCATTCCCCTGACAGCAGTAGCTCTTACCTGAGAATGCACTGAACCCCTGAATGAAGCATGAAGGAGAATGAATAATTGAAGACGTTCACTCCCCCATCGATAGTTGGGAGGTGGAGGAGGAGGGAGGTGCCTTGCTTTACTTCAAGCCCTAAGAGTCTCCCTTTGCTTTAGACTTCTTGAGTAGATGCTCATATTTTAGGTTTAGTGTTTTACACAGCTTTTTTCTTCTCTCAAACTCATTGCCTGCAGTTTAGAGTCAGTGCAGAATAATAACAATAAAAGCAATAATAATCAGGCAATATGGAAATGCCAATACCTCCCTTGGCAACTAATACAACTAACAGCAATTAATAAACATTCCCTTCCCCTCCTGAAATGGTTAACATCCCTCCTTCCCCCCCGTCTCACTCCGGTTCCTTTGCTGGTTGAAGTGATTGTTTGCTTGTC
This sequence comes from Tylochromis polylepis, assembly GCA_015107715.1. Classification (NCBI taxonomy): domain Eukaryota; kingdom Metazoa; phylum Chordata; class Actinopteri; order Cichliformes; family Cichlidae; genus Tylochromis; species Tylochromis polylepis. The sequence continues at coordinate 9,974 of VVHJ01053263.1, forward strand.
TTGTTTGCTCGCCTTTTCTGTCTGTCTATTTGTCAGTATATTTTCCTCTAGTTTTGTCCGTGTGTTCTGCAAAAATGTACACATTATTGCATTCAACATCAATTGTCGTCCAAATTTGAAGCTTAGTGGGTCGAAAAAAAAACAACCCCCAAACAAACCAAAAAATGTCCCTTGAAACAAACTTGGTGAAAAGCTCGACAGAGAATGCTGGCCGGACAGACAGACTTTCTATGGGCTCCTTTGTCTACTGCCTGTTCAAGGCATTGCCTTCACTCTCCGAGTGACAACTACTTGCATATAATGTATATGCACATGTAGCCAATGCCAGTTTGTGCTTTGGCCCCTGTGTCCCTGGTCCACACTTTTAGAGTGTTGCTAAATGGTTGAAAATTCAGGTTAGTCTTAAAGTCAACTTTTACCATTTGTAGTTCTCAACTTAATATATATGAACACCCTCTTTTGTAACACTCTAAATGTGCTTTTCCTATGTTCCTACTATTTGTCCCTTTTTGTGTTTTTGGTGGTATTATAATTTTGTGTGGTATATCGACTTCTTATCCCTTTCTTACTATATCTCTTCTATCGATTATGTTGAGCTCTCTATGCAGAGAATAGTGGTTTTTGCTCTCGTTTTCCTGAAGATCAATTGTATTTATTGTCTTTTTCTTTTACTCTGTGTGTTCTCTCTCCTCCTTTTTAGCATGTTTACCCCTTTGTCTCCTGTTAAAGATATTGCGTGTGCATAGCCTTCTTTTTTTTTGTCTCTTATTCTTTGATACTTATCAGACTGACCAAACTAAGCCTCTCTTGTGTTTCCAGGCTTTCCTTCCTTCATTCCCTATCTTTTCTTGCAGCTCTCTATTTCTCTTTAATGTGCTGGTGTTTGTAACAATCTCACTCTCTCTTTGGTTTTGTTTTTTTTTCTCTTACTGTTCATGCTATTAATACTTGCTATCTCTTCTAATACAGATAAATAATTTTCAGCTTGCTTTTTCTATTTCTCACGTTCCCTTTTGAACCTTCTGTCTTATCTGCAGTCCTTATGATTTCCATCCAGTTAGTGTGTGTGTGTCTGTGTTTGTGACTTCAGCAACCTCTCTGTGTCTGCTCATCGCTTTTCTCTTTCTCAGTGTTTCTGTTCTTGTTCTCCTTCTCTATTCACTGTTTGTTTATTGTGTTTCAGTGTTCAGCCTCTCCATGTGCCTTGACTAGTCATTTATCGAGTGCTGTTTGTCCAATGCGTCATGTTATGCAGGACTTTTGCATCTGACTCTCTTTTCTTGTGATTTCTGTTCACACTTCCTTTAATCTTAAAATATTTTATTCTCTTTAAGTTTTTTGTCTTCTTGTGCTAATTTACTTTTTTTTTGTCGACTATGTGATTCTTGTTTTCTCAATGTATGAGCATAGTGATTTTTCTCCCAGAATGTTTATCCCACATGTTTTTTTTAAAACAATACTCATGATGAGGAACTAAACTTCACATCTATTAACATCTGTACCTAAGAACCAGCTGTTCCATGGCAGATTTCTGCACTCACCTTTGTTTTTACAAAACTTGTGTTGTTGGTGCACCTGAGAGAAATTTAAACACGCAAAAATACTTTACAAAGCCGTCTAATGTCTGTCCTGTTAAACATCTGGTCGTCTTCATGTTGCTATATATGTCTGTCTACTGTTTTTAAAGTAACGTCATGTTGCTATATATGTCATTATACATGTGTGTCCTGTTTAAGTTGTCATTTGTGGGGAAAAAAGACCGAGCATAATTTCTACCAGGATGATTAATTGGGTTCTGTCAATAAATTTAGTCATTCTGTTTTGTTTTGTCTGAAAATGTCTTTGTTTTTTGTTTGTTTTTTTGGTGGAGGTAACTTTCTTGTTAAAGATGTGGATATTTGCCACGGTGGAGCTCTCTATATATAGTCATCTCAGACTCCAGTTTTCCTTAAACACCACTTGCCGCATCAACTGTCCTCAGTTGTAGTGCCCGCCATTAATCTGTGGAATCCTTGGCACATTTTACTTGGCTTTACTCATGAAAGCTACAGAAAAGCAGCTTGAAGTGACATCTATCCAAAGTTAACTTGGACCACATCGATTGTTCCAGATAGGCAGGTTTCAAGCGTTAAACAGGTGGAGGTTGGACTCCCTGGGTGCTCAGACATTCTCTCTTTCTGTAGATGAATTAGCTTCACATGTCCTCGCTGTTTTTTCCTGCTGTCAACCTGAGTTTTTCTTTGCAGAGGCAACAAGCCAGCCAACAGCCCCAAGGGCCAACCCCCTGATGCTGACGGCCACTCCTCTGTAACTGACCTGGCCAACTCTCTTACTGGAGACATGGTGATGGTAAGACAATGTCCCACTTCAAATCCATCCTGCTGTCTATGATACATAACAAATGTAACACATTTGTGTGTTGATCTAACCTGATTTTTACTGTTTAGGCTGCTAATTTCCAATGAAAGGAAGCAGATATTTTTTGTTATTATTTTTTCCACCATAGCCCAAGTTAGCTGTTTTCTACTGAAGATGTAAAGAACTCCCATAGAGGCTGAAACAGCTGGCAATATTATTATTAATAATAATTATTGTGCAAGCTCAATTTATATGGGACTGAGTGCCCAAAGTCATCCTATAAAAAAACTATGTTGGGCAGTGCAACAAAGTAGCCCATTCAACAGTTTCTGAAAAACAATACTGGTGTAAAGGTAAGCTGTATCAGCCTCCATACACTAATAAGTAGGTTTTCCCTGTTAGTTTTGGGCTTTTAAGTAAAGACCTAGTCATGGATGGAATTTTAAAGGTGGACCCTTTTGGTTTTTGCTTTGTTTTAGCAATTGGACTTTACTAACACTGGATCCTGTATGCCCAGTAGACAGTTTTCAGTTCATGTTACAGGCTTTCTATAAAAGTTGTAATCTGCAAGCACCATTTGAGAAAGGGATGCATTATCCCCTCTTCTAGTTTAATATTTTTATTCTGTAAAATATCTTTGATCAGTTCACTGTTCAATCCATTCAATCCGTATTTATCTTATATTAGACTTAGGACAGATCCTCATATCATCTTCTGCCTGAAAGAAGCGGTTTTAGCTCCTCCCCCCTTTAAGGCCAACCTCCCTTTAAGCTTTTTCTGATTGGCTGTCTGATGTAAACCAAAGATATGAACAACAGATGGGTGAGGCTGCTGCGCTCACAGTCAGAATTGTGTTGCTGAGATGGTTATATTATATTCTTACTGATATTGTGCAAAGTAGGGAGTAGAAAACATGCTCTGAAACCAAATCCATCCATCTTCATCCACTTATCCAAAGTAAAGAGAGTGGTTATGTGACAAGTTTGGTTCAGCCACATTATGAGCAACCTGATCTTGGCATGCCAATTTTTGTTTTGTATTGAAGAGCCTAATTAGAGCTGTCACCTGAAAGAATTTTGATGATGAATCAGAAAGCTGATATGAGCTCTACCTTATCGGTCCAAGTGAGTGTCTGACATCGTTAATAAAGATGTCCTTGAAGATTAAAGGAGTCTTCCTGGTGTCTGTTGTTTTGAAATGAAAAATCAAAATCCTTTAATATTAGGGTGTCCAAATACTTACCTCATACCCATGAGGTAATTCTCAGTCACCAGGTAGGACACGTGTTGCAGTGCTATTGTAAATCCATACGCAGGTTAATCTAAAGCAGGACATGGCAGTAAGGGAGCTGTAATAGAACAACATACAGGCAGTTCCTACAGTGACAATCAAACGAAACAGGCATGCAAGGTGACTCATGCTGTTTGATAAATTAGACTTGGAGTATTTCACACTTTCTCTGCTTGATAGTCCATAATGCCATATTGACATATTGCTGAGCGAGTCTTTGTCACTTTGAAATTGTAGCCCTGGCCTCGAGGAGCAAAATCAACAGCTTCAAATAATGCTCAGAGAGACTTTGCCTGCATAACACAGCTTTTCTTTTTGACAGAGGTGACGGCTGCACGTAGTGGTTTTAATAAACTGGTGGTTGTTTATCACCACTCAAAGTTCTCATAATTTTTTGTTCCAATTTAAGTTATTGTTAGAAAGCAAATGGGAAAGAGAGAGGCAAAAATAAAGGACAGAGGCAGAAGGTGGAGCTACAGGGAGAAAAGAAATGATTGTAAAGACAGCTGCAAGTGCAGAATGCCAACCTTGAGCTTTGCTTTCCTGCCTGTTCTCTCCAAGCCTCTCACACAATATTCCCTCTCTCCTCCTCTTTCTGTTTGTCTCCCGCTCTCTGCTTCCCTCTCTCTGTCCGCTGCTTCTATCAGATAGTGGCCTTTTAGTGCACAGCAATGATAATGCAGTCAGAGTGGCTGTGAGAGAGAATGGGTGGTCTAAAGCTCCCCTATCTCCAATCTGAGCACCTCCTGCCTCTTAAGAACATTAGTAAGGAAATTAAACTCTCTCAGTCTTCTTAATGTCAGAACAATCTCTGCCTTTGAGCAGCTGCTTTAGTACACCGTGATAGAAACGCAGCCCTAAAATCTCCTCCCCTCACAGCTTCTCTCTGTCAAGGTCTGTGTGTGTGAGACACCAAATCTGTGCCCTTGGATTGAGAGTTTCATGTGAGTGGTTGCTACTGATGAATGTATGAACATTATAATTATTTGTCTGCTTTTGTTGCCCTGCAGCTGTCCCCAGGTTCAGAGGATGATGATGGGGAAGGGCCCATCAGTGAAAAGCTGGGTCGGATCCAGTTCAGCATAGGCTACAGTTTTCAGAACACGACCCTCACTGTCAAAGTTCTCAGGGGCCAGGACCTCCCGGCCAAGGACTTCTCTGGCACCTCTGACCCCTTTGTTAAAATCTACCTATTGCCTGACAAAAAGCACAAGCTAGAGACCAAGGTCAAGAGGAAGAACCTCAACCCCCACTGGAACGAAACCTTCCTGTTTGAGGGTCTGTATTTACATACTGTATTGTTCTCACTAAATATTTTTCCATCACATTTTGTCATGTTATCCAAAATTTTTTCCAAATATAATGCCATCTGTGGTTTGATCGGGACATCACTCTTTTCAGTCTGACAGCCTAAAAGAACAGAAAAACTATAAAACTGCCATGTAAAATAACCAAAAGTATTAATACTTTAAATTGCGTGTTTATGTAAAATCATGTTGCTCATTTGTAAGAAGCTGAGTCAGATGACAAACAAAATCTAATCAAATATAACCGTCGTGGTCCTGGGTCTGTGACTCAGCATTTATGTGTTTTCTGGTTTAATTCATATTCTTTGATTTAGTTTTGTTTATGGTTCAGTCCCCTTGCTCTTCCTAGTCTAGTCATTTGTATTTCTAGTTCTTAGGTTCTTGTTCATTTAGTCTGTTCTCTTGACAATAACGCCTCCCCGAAAATGGAGAAACAAAACAGAAAACCAGAGCAAACAAGTTGGAACATGAAGTACGAGTCTGTATACACACTGGGGATTGACTCCTCAATAGGACATAACTGGGAACTGACCACAGCTGGAAAAGACAATAAAGTAAAACTAGCTTTCACATTAAAACAGCAAATATTCAAAAGACACAAAAAAACTCATGCTAAATGAGAGGAAAAAAGGGGGACAAAGGCACTGAAACACAGAAAGATTTGCAAGGCAAGATGGGGAAACATTGAGGGGGGAAACATTATTAACACTGGGAGGAAATAATAAAATCCAAAAAGAAATTGAAACATAATCAACGCAAGAAACCAATGCTCAAAAACATCACAACAACCTGGGACCATGACATTTGAAGGGAATGAATTCTATAATTAGGGCTTTGGATAGCTGTAAACCAATTTAAGTCAATAACTGAACATTTGGGGAGATTTGGTATTTTGCTTTCTTGCTGAGAGTAATGCTAGACAATTGAGACCACTTTCAAATCACTTAATACTTACGCAGCTAGGAGCTGCTTCACTTTGCATAAAGAAAGAAAATAGGCATGAAGAGATAAATTCAAAAGCTTGGTTTTAAAATGTAAAACTATTGCTTCAAGAATATGTGTCTTTTTTAAATAGTCACAGCGAAGGATTCAGATTGTGCAGTGCAATTACGGTGCTGTGAAAAAGAGCTGTCTCTCAACACAAAAGAGCATTGTGGGAGATGTGTAAAAACACATAACGTGTGAAACTGGAACAAAATTTTTTGGATTGATAAAAGCTCCAGCTTAAGAAACTACGGAAATAATTTTGATTCGAATAATAACAACTGCTCTTGAACACTGCAGAGGTTTAGTAGCAGTGGCGCAGAGGGCAGTGAAGTGTCTTGTTCCTGTATGATCTGAATTGCTTGTGAAATGGTAAAACAGCCAAAAATAATGTTCAGAACCTTTTCCAAAATCACAACAATGGCCTGTGCTCTTGGAAAAATGAATGAGATGGCTGTTTTTGACTGGAGCCTAATATTACTTCTCAGCCAAAACCATCCCTCTTTGCACTGTTGCAGATTACACTGGCCTTCTTCCTTCTCTGTGGTTCAGTGTTTTCTGTTTCTGTCTCTGTTTTAGGCTTCCCTTATGAGAAGGTGAGAGAGCGCACTCTCTACCTTCAAGTGTTGGACTATGACCGCTTCAGCAGGAATGACCCCATTGGAGAGGTGTCAGTCCCCCTTAATAAAGTGGAACTGGGCCAGTTAAAGACCTTCTGGAAGGAGCTGAAGCCCTGCAGTGATGGCAGTGTAAGAAAGCGAGGGGTGGCTGTGGGGTTGAGCCGCGACGTGCGGTTTTATTAAAACATGTGTGACAAATTTGTTGACAGTTTTCAGCATGTGAGCTGGATTGACATATTTCAATTTTTTGGGGTGAGCAACGTGCTCGTCCAAGCCTGCCTGGGCACTGGATGGTCTGTGTTTGGCACAAGGAGGTTAGAGCAGAAAGGGCAGTGATATAAGATTACACAACAAGGTAGTGAGTAGCCTGGAGTTTGATATTCCCTGATGAAATCTGATATTAGGCCGGGTGATTCATACTCTGCTGTGTTTGTTTGCATGTGTGTGTGTGTGTGTGTGTTCCTCAGGGGAGACGAGGAGACCTGCTGGTGTCTCTCTGCTATAATCCCACCGCCAACACCATCACTGTGAACATCATCAAAGCACGCAATCTCAAAGCCATGGATATCGGGGGCACCTCAGGTATACACTCCTCTTTGTTTGTTTAGGCTCTCTTTTTCTAAGCGTTTCTCAGCAGCTGGAAGTCCTTCCTGACTTTGGAAGCTCTGTGCTTCATACAAGGCTCTGTGTCTGTGTTCAAACACTCAGTGACTCATCTGCTAACAGGACGGTTGCTGGCCACCGTCGATAGCTACAGCAGCAAGGTGACATTACTTCAAGCATCTCTCCATTGACCTCCCTCTTTCCTGTCCTCTCTTCCTGTATATCTATGAGGATCTTCAGCCTCCTAGCCAAATCTGTGTCAGCTCAGTCTGGTTGCTGCTAGTTTTTAAAGTGTCGTGTCTTGCTGTGAAATGCTCTCTGTGGGATATTTCTTGTACAATTACAGCTTCCCGCAGTAGTAGGATTGGTGGCTGGTATTACGACAGAATCTCACAATGCTCCAGAACTGGTAGTACAGATCCCAGGCCCTATTTCCATAAATACTTCCTCATTTGTATGTTTCCTCGCTCAGGGGATAAGTTGACCTTGAGCTCAAATGAGGTATCTCCTTCCCTGCTGCCTTTTCTGACTTTTAACAATTAGGGGGTAATTGCAAACCTGACCCTAAAAAAAAGAAAAAGAAAAAAAAATCACCATCCATGTGCATCTTCATCGTCTCGCTCATGTAAACCACCGCACTCTGCTTCCACGCTGCAGATCCCTATGTGAAGGTGTGGCTGATGCACAAGGACAAGCGTGTGGAGAAGAAGAAGACGGTGGTGATGAAGCGCTGTCTGAACCCCGTCTTCAATGAGTCCTTCCCCTTCGATGTGCCCGCCCATGTGCTGAGGGAGACTACCATCATCATCACTGTCATGGATAAGGACAGACTCAGCCGCAATGATGTTATTGGCAAGGTAAGGTTTCACAGGTGCCGTCTGCATGCAAGCCTCCTTGTTACAAAGTCTGAAAATGCAACTGATTAAAAGTACTTTCAGGGAGCAAGCAATCGCTACTGAGGTAGGTCAGCCTGTCATTGCAGTTTACCCTATGACCACGGCAATGACAGAGAGCACACCAAGGAAGATAATACAGGAATTAATTAATAAATTATACACTCATGCATTATTCACCAGCAGCGAGAAAAAACAATCAATAAGGAGAAATCATCCAGGAGCATAATGAGCTTCAGACTTTGATTATCTGGTGAGGATCGTGTCACCCTGCTGGCCGTTTTCCTCTTAACGGAAGAGCTGGGCATTTTAGGTAATAATTCACTCTCTGGGTAAACAGATGAGAAGACTGTTACCACTCTCATGTCTGTCCTTTGCAAATATAGCCACCAGATGGTTTAGTTTAGTTTAGCACACAGACTGAAAACTACGTGCCATTTTGATGTGGATTTATGTGCCAGACTAATTTCTTAGCAGAGCTGAGAAAGTAACAGGTTCCAGGGGAAAAAAAAGAAGGGAAATTTGCTAATTTAGGCAACAGCAAAATGCATTTTACCTTCATCAGTTATGCAGCCTGTGTGAAAACTGTGACACTGTTCTTGCTTCATTTCATTAGTTTCCAACTCAATGCAGCTTTCCAGGCTCTCCTCGCATGTGGTGCATGTCAGATGTTGCATGCACAGAGTGGCTCTGTTTGTAAAGGTGTTGTCATGACTGAGTGAAGCCGTGAGAAACATTAACCCAAAATGCATGTGAGAATGACAAAAAATCCATTACTTTAAGATTTATTCCTTCATCAAGCCTCTGCCTCTTTTCTTCCCCTCTCTTAGATCTACCTATCGTGGAAGAGTGGACCAGCGGAAGTGAAGCACTGGAAAGACATGCTTGCTCGGCCGCGCACTAATGTCGCCCAGTGGCACGCTCTCAAGGCCTGATAGCACCACCCAGCTTCCTCCATGGCCCTTTCCCGTCTCCTTTCCCTCCCTCCTCCTCCTCCTTCTCTCTCTCTCTCTCTCTCTCTCTCCCTCTCTCCCCCCTCCTCCCACTCCTGTCCTTATGCACAAGACTGACTTGCTGCCAGGCTGCGAAACACGGGTACAATTAGCCATCTGCTCTCTTAAACCTTTAAAGTCCTTTTCTCTTTTCTTTCAAGGATCTCAAATTTTTTCTCCCCAACCCGTCTCTTCTGTTCTCTCCTCTCATACAGCCCCGTCTCAATTTCTGTGTCTCACCACTTTGCCAATGGTTCCCCTGTTTCTGACTGTCTGTATGTCCGTCTGCCCTTCCTTATGCACTTTGCCTGTGGAGGTCTGATAATCAGTTCCTTTGCCGATCCCTTAGTTTTGAACTGCACTGCAGCCCCTGACCCATACAAGGTGCCAGTCCCGTGGGATCACAGAGAATCGTCAGTAATGATCTAATCTCATATAATCCTGTTGTATGAATATTCCAGGTATACAATACTATACAGTATGTACTGTATGTACATATACATATGAATATATTAGGTGTATAGATTGGCAGAACTCCCCTATACACATAACTAGTATATAGTATGTTACTCATAGGTCGCCTGCTGTTTCCCATCTCTTCCGTCTCTTCATTTGCCGCTTCGTCCTTGTCATCTGTCTCAAGAGTACTATATTCCCCCTCCTTTTCAGTCGTTCCTCCTTTTTACTCAAAAGTGGTTTCATGTTCAGCTGAAGTTATTGAAAGCAATCAATATATGGTGTGTAATGAAACCAGCTGAGCTCAAGATGGAATTGTTGATACCGCTGTCTCTTCTCTCCTCTTTTTTCTTCCCTATGTCCCTTTTTTCTCTCTTCTTTTCCCCCTTTATTGTTCCCACTTTCTCTTCCTCTGGCACAATATTAGCGAATTCCTCCCCCACTCCCCCTTTCTGGACGTCCCTCCCCTCTTCCTCCTCGTCGTCTGTGTGCTGTGGGTGCTGTGCTGTAGCTCCAACAAAAATAGAGATTAAAAATTTAAAAAAATACACTGAACTTTCCGAAGCTGGGAAAGCAGGGACACGATGAACTTGTGAAATGGAGCGCTCCTGATTTTTTTCCGGACAAAAAAGCCCTGACGCGGAGAGAGAGAAAAAAGAAGATGAAAACACAAACAAGCAAACAGATCCTTCCTCCCCCTCAAGATACTATGATGTCATTTTTCACAGCATCACCAACTGAGGAAACGAGTTTAAAATCTTCTTCCAACGTTAAGATGAGAGCAGAGGCAAGAGGCCACGTTTGTGCAGTTTGTGCACATGCACGTGGGTTTGCATGTGCACACTTCCGTCTGTTTAATGATGCTATGAATTCTTTGTGCTGCCCCGTGCTCTTGTTTTGCGCTGACGGGGGGGACGATCTCCGTTTTGACTGTGCGCTGTGCTGCGGTGATGTGTGCCTGTTGGTGTGCGTTTGTTTTCACAGGAGCGATGCCGTTCTGTAGAAATCTTCTCTTTTCTCTTTCTCATGTTGCGCTCTTCTTGCTCTTCTTACTGCCATTGTTTCCCCATCTTCTACTGCCCTGCCTTCTGAATGAGGGCACGGGGAAGTTCTATCTGCACTTTTTGGAAATGTAATAACAATAATAATGATGATGATGATTATAGTGATGGTGAAAAATTAAGGGAGGAGTGTCTGAAAGGGCGAGCAGAACTTGGGGAGAGGTGACGTCTTCTCTGTGATTTCAGGGCTTGGAGATGTAGGTCATAGAGGATGCAGGGCTCTCATCCTCCTCTTTTTGTTCTTTTTCCTCGATGTTCATGCGTACGTGTGTGCATGCACACGTGCGTGCGTGTGTGTGTGTGTGTGTGTGTGTGTGTGTGTGTGTGTGTGTGTGTGTGTGTGTGTGTGTGTGC
>VVHJ01053263.1:21729-37503 GCA_015107715.1 Tylochromis polylepis
CTTTTTTTTTTTGCATTCATGAAGTCTTGACAAGTGAATCATATCACCTGTTCCTTTCTTTTATTCCAGCGGCTTAGTTTTCTAAATGAAAATCATCATTTCAGGAAACTCGCAAGTTAAACAGACTTAGCAAGTACATATAATCAGTTTGTTTCTTTGCTGAGACGTAACCATTTTTGTAATGCAGCGTGTGTAGTTTTGAACTAACCCAGGCACCATCAAAAAAGCTGTGGGCCCTGCAGGCGACTTTATTTCTTTGCATCATGCAACAATTTGACAGTATCTTGCATTTCGGTGCTTATTTTCAGTTATGCCAACCTGTTCAGCACTTGACAGACAGGATGAATTTGCAGTTGTGTAAGCGTGCGTTACTCCTTGTCCAGTAGCTCTCTAAGCTGGTCTTGGGCAGCGCACGGTGTGCTCAGTGTGTTCTGGGCAGTGTGGTTTGTGTGAGCCTCAGTGCTGGCTGCCGTGATGCGCTGATCCAGTCCAGCAACCTTCAGAACAATTGGCCAGCCGTGGAACAGGGCCCACTGTTTTGACAGTCACTGCCTGCAGTGTCACAGCACATTACACTCCCATTAGGTGGTCAGAAAGGAGAAATATCTGCCTCCTTGGACCTGGGGGATGATTTGCAGAGGTATCACTTGCTAAGAATAAAAGAAAATGTGGCGGACTCTCATTAGTTACCATGTTTATGATGGACAGGGATAGAGCTTGTCGGTGAAAAAATGGAAATCAGTGGGTGATCGCTGCTAAAGCTGTGAAAACCACACGTGCAGGCGATGAGTCAACACAGTACCTCTGCTATTTCCTTTTGCCAAGATTCCTCGTTGCTCAAAAAGTGATAAATTGCTATGCTACAGGGGTTTACAAAGCTTAGTCATCAGTGATCCTGTAAACTTGGGGATATGGCTTTATTTTTAGAAACATGAGGCACCGTGTAATGCCTCTGATCCTGACAGGTAGGACTGGAAGCTGAAAGGATACAGGGTCAAGCTTTTAAAACTTACAACTTTTGAATACAGATTATTTCTTACATGGAAATTCAGCATGTGACATTTTCTCTTTTCCTCAATTGGTAGGCCAGCAGATAATTAGCCAGAGACACTTTAATACATTCTTTGAGCACGTGTTACCCAGCTAACCGGAGACGTGAAAAGCTCATCATGCAGTTTAGTCATTTTGGCTTTAGCTTCTCATTTGTTTGTACTCCCACAGACCACACTGCTGCATCGGCGAAAATTAAAAGAACTGCAAAACAACAATTTTCCCCATTTAAATCTCTGCTTTTGCTTTTAAGTGGTAACAAAGTGAGCTTTCATCATATCACAAAGCTGTTAAAAGACAGAAATGTTTCAGTACTGAGTCTTTCATTTTGATGTGTTATATGAGTTGTGCATAAACAGGTATACTTTTTTTGTAAAGCAATTCCCAAATCAGAAGCTCACAATGTGTTATGTCTCATAGTGAGTCAATTTGAGTGAGGTTCTAAGTTAGTTAAAGAGGACAAACATTAAAAAAAAAACAGCTTCAAGAACCTGTCAGTTCAAAATCATGTTTACAAGCAATTCCCATAAAGTTGGAACAAGTCATGATGTACCGAGCTGATAAAACTGTGTTAAGCATATTTGTTTAGCTGCTGAAGAGGGTCTCAGCTCCCAAACAGAGTATTCTGTTTAAACCAAGAGCTTGATACTTGCAAATGTTAAATATGCAAAGAATTAGACATCAATTATCTTCATTTGTTTCGGTTAAAACAGAGTACATATGCTCGTAGTCACAAAAATGTCTATAAAGTTAACCATTACTTCTACACATGACAAGGAAAACAAAATCCAGGTGTGACTGTAATATTGGGTGTGCACAGCAGTATCCTAACTATCCAGGAAGTTGCTCACTCCATTAAAATAACCAGGAGTCCTGAATATTATGTTGTCTTTGCCAGCAGTCAAACAGTAGCACTATTAAAATGGATGCTGCGCTCAGAGCCAAACAGTATAAAGGAGAAAGCAATTTCCAAATCCTAGTTTTATTATATTGCCACCTGTCTCACATCTCTAAACTTATTGCCTTTTGTTGGCACCAACACTGTCGGCAATGACCTTCAACAATTCTAAGCTCACGAATGCAGCATGGCAGTGCTGCAGATGTTCCCAGTCGAGATTTTTTTCTTTTTTTTTGACCAACTTCACTCTCTGTTCTCGCTCTCCTTGTGTTCAGGCTCGGCTCTGTCTTTCATCATCTCTTCATTCCCTGGTGGAGCTGGCGGGTAGGTGCAGGTGTAGATAATTAGTGTTTGATTACAAAGCTGCAATTCAAGATGACTGACGCAACCATCACTGGCTGCAAGTTTCCCAGAGAATAAAGGCACTTCGAGGTGATTTTTGTAGTTTGTAAATTTTTCTTTCCCTCTGATGTTTTTCTTTCTCTCCCTTTTTAGTTAAAGTCTCGTTAACTGTTGGAAGGATGATCTTGGATTTTTGTACAGACATTCATGTTGCCCTGAGGATGAACTAGAATCTTTTCAGGTTCTTCTCTTTTTCCTCTGGTATCATCATCCAGTCAAAACATTTTTAGTACTTTGGTTTATGCCCAAATACCTACAAAACTGAACACCAGCTGTGATCATGCTTATTTAATATTAATTGGTAAATTCTGGCATGATAACTAAACTGCTTATTACTACTCCCATTTAACGGCTCACTTAAGAGTAAGCAGTAAATTGAAATTTTGCCATGCCTGCATCACATCATCATGCTAGCAGTGAGTATGCTAGCCTGATGATGCCAGCCTTTATTGTCAAGGTACAGTACTTGGGAAAAGTCTTGAGCCACCCCTCATTTCTTTATATTTTTCTTACAGGCAGCTTGTAGTTTTCGTAAAGTGGTCTTGAGCAATAGTTCTCCAGGCTTTCTAAAGTCTTTCTATGATTTTCTCTTGGCATTGACTACATTTTCACTCATTTTCAGTCCAGTTCATAACCATTTTGAAAGGAATGGTTATGTTTGTTTGTTTGTTTGTTAATTCACTCATCACTGACCTATGAGTCATTCAAACATAACAAGGCACCTAACTCAAAGGATGAATCAGTGTTGTGTCTACACAGACAACTTAGCAAAGAATCAATCTTTAATTGTATCTTTAGGCACTTTGCTACTTGCAGAAACACATCAATCTACAATTTCTTTAGTTGAATCTAAAAGTCGGAAAGAGAACACAGTTTGACAGGAATAAAATAGCATTCTTGTATCAAGATCAAAGAGCTATAAGACATAAACTTCATATCTCAGCATGGTGTGCAGTGTGTTCTTACAAAGTGTGAAGAAAATGGACAATCAGAAGACAAAAGAAGAAGTGGCAGGCCTAAAGATCTATCTGCAGCAGATGAACAGTATCTGAAAGTCCAGTTCAGCAAATTCCTGATGCAGGATCTGTATCTCCATCTACTGTTCACTGAAGCATCATCAGAAATAGTCTGATGAGGAAACCAAACTTAAGGAAGGAAAGCTGAAAAAAAAGAGGCTGCGGTATGACAAATAACACAAGAACTGGTCTGAAAATCAGTGGCAAAAGGTCTTATGGATTGCTGAATTCAAAATTTGAAAGGTTATCATCAGAAGTGGTCAGGAGAAAGGTACAAAAGTGAGTCTCTACAAATATTCTGTAAAACACAGTGGAGGCTCAGTCATGGTTTGGGGCTGCATTTCAGCCAGTGGTGTTGGGGATCTTTTCAAAGCTGATGGAATTATGAACGCATAAGCATAGCATAAGATTTTGATCCACCATGTGGAAAAGATCTGATTGGCAACGGCTTCATTTTTCAGCATGATAATGATCCCAATCACACTGCCAATGCAATAAAAGCAAAGCTGGATACAAAAACACACAATGGATCATTATCAGTCATGGAGCTCAACGTTTTTGAAGCAGGGTGGAATCGTCTTGACAGAGATTCAAACAAAAGGCAGCCAACATCCAAAGAAGAGCTTTGAATGTCCTTTAAGAAGCCTGGAGAACTATTCCTGAAGACTACTTAAAGAAATTATAAGAAAGCTTGCTTAAGAGAGTTCAGACTGTGTTGAAGAATAAAGGTGGGCATAATTGTAAAATCTCTTTTTGCCTTATATACTATATTTCTGTATGTTTGCATGCCGAATCTGTCTCCCATTTTCCAAACAAAATCTAAAGAAATGACTGGTGGCTCAAGACTTTTGCATAGTGCGAGGGATCCTCATAGTGCTGAGGGTCTACACTACTGCAGATTCTAAATATGGCTGTAGAGTCAGGATTATACTTGCTCGAAGACATGAACCGCTGAGGACGTCATGGATGTCTAGTTTCCATCTCTTCATGGTTCCCTTTAAGTTCGGTGCCTGTGCCTGTCCTAGACTGTATATAAAGGATGTACATATCTACTGTGTCCTCACCTAATTGTTGTGGAGTCCACATTTTGCAACAGAAACATTAGCATTTTGGGCCATGTTGGTTTTTGGAGCCAGAAGTGATCGTACGTGAAAGACAGCATGAAATGCAAAGATCTCAGCTAAGGCTATCAAGCCTGGTTAGCAGGATGCATACACTCATTGGCCACAACTGAAACTGAAACACCTTGAACAACAAGCCATATTATTTCTCAGATAATTCCGTAGAAATGCTCCTGAGAGGTGCAGTTCAGTGACTCAAATTAGCAGAGTTGAGATGAGCTCCCAGCTGCAGGGACACCTGTTAATCACAACAGCCATGCCCATCATCTTAAGCCTTAATAAACTCCAAATGGGTGAGTTTTTAAAAAAGACCCCCAGTGCAGTAGTTATAAAGGGGAAAGTTAGCTTTAGCGAACAAAAGCGTTTTTGTACCAATCATAGACCCATTCAGGTCCAGAGGTTGCTGAACAGCTCAGTCACATCCATTCGCTCACAACAAATTTTGGCAGGCCTGTGGACATCCACATTTAGCCTCACGCCCCCCATTCAATGACTCTCTCGGACCTTCTCGCACTTGCTGATGCGGAAACTAGAACACTGCCACGAGTCCTGTTATCAGCTTGGTGTTGTGAAGCATATGAGTCATTCCTGGACTCCTATCTTTGAGATGTTTATTCTTGGTTGTACATCCCCAAATTTATCATTGTCACCAGCAGCCTTCCCTTCTCTGTTTACTTTCTAAATAACTTAAAGCTTTATTGGCTGAAAGGGTCACATCTGTTTGCCAAAGGATTAGTAAGATATTCTTCTGAGCCTGATGATATTGTTTGTCCTTGTCATACTCTCCTCCTCCATTTCTTATTCTTAAGCACCAGTTTTCCTTGATGGATATGGCTTTCCTTAGATGAGCATCAGTGAGTCACTCTATTGGAACAGTGCCTGCTTTGCAGTAGTTTTTACGATATTAGATTAAGGGTACAGTTATTTTATGTCTTAGAGGACTTTAAATGTGCGTGTGTGGGGATTAAAATCAGGCAGTTGTTGTCATAATCTCATCCTAGAGGATCTGCAGTTGACGTTTTATTTTGCTGACTCATGTTCTGACAGCTGAGTAAGCCCAGAACCCCTCCGGGTCACCTTTGTCATTTGTCCAGCCACTTTCTGTGTGCGTCGCCCTGCACAGACAGACCTCACCTCCCCTAACTCGCCCTTTCGATTGTTTTAAGCATCTGGTGAGAACCAATGTGACTTCTCCCAATCAGGGTTTAAGTAAGCATTATTCGAATAGTAACAAAAGGATATGAAAAACAATAATGAGTAATAATATCTTTTATTTCTTTCTGTTCACATTTGACTGTTGGTCAGTGTGTATGTATGTGTGTGCTTGGTGTTCTTGTGCTGGGGTTTATTTCTTTCCGAAACCATGAGAAGAAAATGCTTTCTGTTTTTGAAAAACTTTATGTAAATATTGTTGGTGAAAAATTAACATTTGTTGTACGCCGAGTTTTCATTTGTCACTCGAAATGATGACGAAAACAACAATATTCATGAATAACAGTGGTGATGTTGACGATACTGAAGCCGATTATACCTGCCCTTCTTGAACAAGGGCTTTTGATGTCTGCTGTATTTTTGTTGGAGGTGTCGTGCGGTCAGGGCAAGAGAAACAAAGGGAAGGAGTGATACCCAACACATCCCGGACCCGCTGTAGCAACACTGCCACATACCTTTTACCCTCCTCCACACCTCCAGGAAATTGTGTGATATGTGGCGCTAATCGTAGCCTGTGTTTCTCATGCCATAAAGCTTTGTTGCGTTTGTGTTGCAAACACCAAAACCAGCAGCGCCCTGCTTTTCAAGAGAGCTGCACGCCTCCCTGTGGAGTCACTCTGTCCTGGTTTGCTTGGCATCGCATCTCACCCTGTCTGCTTACAGGCTTGGGGATTTACTGTAATGCCATTGTGTTAGGCAGGATTGGTCCTGTACTGACACCGATGATGCCTTCTTCATTGAATTTGTGGTTATTATTTTCTCTTTTGGAGGCCATGCATGGGGATGGGCGTGTATGGAGGACAGAGTGTATTCCTAGCAGAAGGACATAAACCATCCATCTGACCCCGTAAACACAATTTTCATGCTTGTGATTCAGCCTCTTATTCGGGGGGTTAGACTCATGGTTAAGCACAAGTGACTGACATGAACTTGCCACATTACAGGCCCGTCTCGTGCTTTTCCTTTTCTTTCTTTTTCTTTTTTTTTTTTAAAGAACTCAAAATCTTGAGTAAGAAAAGCCCAGGATTAGCACAAGAGCTAAGCTATAAAGGCTATTAGGTTCGCCATATGGCAATAATTATTTTTAATCATTAAAAAAACAATTTAAAAAATAGGACAACTTTTTTTCCAAATGTCCGAAATGTGCCCTGTGCCTTCTTGACAGATATATTCAGCCCACCGCTTTATCAAACAAATACATAAATAACTGCACAGGGCTGTAGTCCAGTTATTTTCACTGCAGGTGTCAGTACACCCACTTCCCTATTTTTCATATGCCATAGCCTTATGTATCTGGCTGGGCCTGTCTACAGTGCAGAGATGGAGCTTATCAGTTTCACATTACTTTTAGGACCGTCTCTGCCAACAGACATGATATGGTACAGCAGATACTCCCAGCAGCCTTCTGCAGGAAGGACAGTGGATACAGTCTTGCCTTCATTTGTAACACCATCCTGTAGAGGGAGTCCCACAGGGTCATAAAGTCCACAGACACACTAAAAATAAATTTCCCCTAAACCCAGATCCGTCAGAGCGCGCGTCTCTTACTTTCCTCGCTGGTTGTAAATAGACTTGATGCAGTTAGAGCAGCCTCTAACTCCTGCCATAATGTGGACATTTTTAATCAGGTAGGTAATAAGCAATACACTTAACCAATCTAACGCCATACTCCGAAATGTTACTGACCAAGTGTGATGGTGACTTCTTTGCGTTAAGGGATGTTGAGGGTAACACTCCTGTTTCTTCACCTCCTTTTCTCGACTCGCCGTGGCCCAACTCTTCAACAAAGAGTGCTCTAACTTAAAACACACAGTTGTGATGTGTACAATCTAATTTAATGTATTTATTTATGTATTTTTGCCAACTTTGTAAAGTGTATAAATATCTATAAATATATGAAAAATGACAGTACTGTATAGATTTTAGCTGCCTGGTAAGGTTAATAGTATATACTTGGTAGACTAAAAGAAAAAGCGTAGAGCTGTTCAAAAGCCAGTTATTGAGAAAAATGCTTTCTGTAAAACCCAGTGCCACTGGCTCTTTTTATATTCTAAGTTTCGTTTCTGGTTTATTTTTTTATTCTAGCCAGTCGGATCCAAAGTGTGTGTTCTTCTTTCCGTCCGTTTGTTTGTTAATCGGTTATTTTGTTGTTTCATTTCTTTTCTTGACAAAGACACAGCGAGGTTCTGGCAGCCAGGAGAGTGCGGTGGAACGCAGACTGGGACCCTGTGCAGTAGTGTGTATGTGTGTGTGTGTGTGTTAGGTGTGTGTCCGTCCATGGTAGTGCTAGTGCTCTCTGTGCAGTGCCTCCCTCCTCCCTCCTCTCTCTGATGTAGTTTGTCATGTGATGCAGTGTGCATTAAGGTACAGGATGACTGTGTTTTCTGAAGCTGGCAGCTGTCCCGCCTCTTCCACCCCCACCCCCCACCAGTGTGTGTCTCCTCCTCATGTCCACTCTTGTTTTGTTTTTTTTTCTACCACGCTTCGTTTCAATCCTCCACTAAGTATAGATTTCCATTCTCACTGCTCAGTTGTTCATTTGCTCTCCCATTCAGCTGGTAATGTGCACACCACCGGAGTCTAATTTCACAGTAATCCATGCTTCCCGATCTATCTGTGATCCTTTGACCATTAGCATCTCTCATTCATCACCCTCCACATTTCTGAAGAACACCTTGTTTTTCTACAGAGCTCTGTGGACCAGAGAATGATTTAGCACAAAAAAAGAGGGCGTGCTTATAACTCACCCCAAATCTCTCACCCTCATCATACTTCTTTTTCTTTACCCTCCTGATGCAAAGTGTGAAGAGATGGGTAGCTGTCAGTTCAGCATGCAGAATCACAAAGCAGCCATATTCAAAGTCAAGCACAGACTTAAATCTATGTTTTGGTGGCTTCACTGCTGCCAGTTTGTAGCAAGAGCAGGAAAATAGCCTTAAAGATTGGACCAACTGCACGAAAAAGTAGTGGGATATGTGCATTTGTAGTGGAATATTATTACCTCCCCTTTCCCACACCAGATTTATTACTCAGTATTCCAATGTGTTGCTTGGTTGCTCTGTATATATCTGTGTAGTACTTCTGTTGATGTCCCTGTGTTAGTATAGTAATGGGTTCTTACTGGGCGGCCTCCGCAGACGTCCTCTCCCTCCTGCCCTTGTCTCATTTTCTCAGAAACTTCAAAAAATTCCATCTGAATCTGTAGTGAACAACAATTTAAAGCTGATTAGATTCCACAAACACTCGGAGTAAAACAGCAGGAGGACTGAACCATAGACGTTTCCACGGCGAGCCATGATAATAACCAAGACGCTTGTTTCATGTCCCTCTGAGAACTACACACCCACAGCTTGCAGCACACTCAGCGTAAAGGACCTTCACACGCCCCTTTGCTCCTCCTAATCCACCTCCACGCTGACCTCACCCAGTTTTGAGAGGTCAGTGGGTCATCTGTGTTTTTGAGGAGCCTCTGACCTCCTGAGGGTGGAGTAGAAGAGAAGGTGGGAGAGCCCTGGGAGGCAGCAGAAAGGCGTGTGCACGTGGTCACATCCTGGGTCAGGAGGGAAGGAAGCCAGGGCGTCTCAAGGTCAAGCCCAGTAGCACTTTGGTTTTGCGTTCCATGTTTTTTTTAGCCTCTCCTGTTTTTTGGCCGAGCGGACTGTGATCTTACTGGTTGATTTTCTCGATCTCCTCCACCCATCAGTGTTATAAAGTGTGTTGGGTGGATGGAGCCTTGGAGCTGAGCTCTGATTTTGTTCCATATTAAAGAATCATTTTTACTACACCTGTGTCCAGAGATTCATTGGTCTTCTTTATTGCCTTTCAATTTTACAAGCTAAAGTACCTTGTAAAAGGAAGAGTTGAGCTGCTGCTATAGCTGATCACTTAACCTGCAACAACTTTTGAGTTTCTCTTCATTCAGAATGGAGCCCCTTTAATGCAGAGTGAAATCTCAACAACTCTTGAATAGATTGCAGATATTCATGGTTCACAGAGGACGAGTCCTACAGAGCTGGATGAACTCGTTCACCTATTTGTCTAAAAGTGAAGTAGAATACAATTTGTTACGAAATTGAGTAATAACGTTAAAAAAAAGCTCTGGCAGCCCATTAACTTTATTGTTTGCATCATTATTTTATACAAAATTTAATTTGTTGAAAATACAGTGTTGTACAAAAGTCTTGATCCACCCATAATTTCTTTATATTTAGTTCGGAAATTGGCAAATGGGTGCAATGATATTACTGAAACACGTGTAAACATACATGGAAATACAGTATATAAGGTAAAAACAGAGTTAGTACAATTCTAATAAGCTTGGAAGTCAATATTTGGTTTGACCATGTCTTTAAGCAGTCTTCAGGAATAGTTCTCCAGGCTTCTTGAAGGACATTCAAAGCTCTTCTTTCGATGTTGACTGCCTTTCATTCCATTCTCTGTCAAGATGATCCCACACTGCTTCTTTAATGTTCAATAATGTTGAGGTCTGGGCTCAGGGGAGGCCAATCCATGACTAAGAGTGCTCCATGGTGCGTTTTTCTATCCAGGTATGCTTTTACTGCATTGGTACTGTGCTTGGAGCCATTGTCATGCTGGAAAATGAACTGCAGTTGTCAATTAGATGCTTTCCAGATAATATCACAACACTTTTGGATGAAATGCAGACCCAAACCATGACACAGCCTCCTCTGTGTTTCACAGATGTCTGGAGACACTCACTGCCGTACCTCTCTCCTGACCTCCTGCTGTATATATTGTTGACAATTTGCACGAAAAACCTCAAACTTGTTTTTATGTTTTTGCTTTTTTATTTTCATTTCCTTTTCTCTCTATTTCCCTTCCTTAAGAATGCCTTTTTGACAGCCAGCCTTACAATGAGACTATTTCTAAAATAGTCAGCAAAGAGTAGATGGATCAATTGAAGCTTGTGTCAGGTCTTTACTGGATCTTCTATTTTTATGGACATGACTTCAGATACTGTTCATCTGCTGTGGAGGATTTTCGAAACCGAAATATAAAAGAAATGGCTCAAAACTCATACAGTACATTACTTTGCTAATCAAATTTGCAAAGCAGTGCCTTTCCCATCTGCTTAAGACCTACCTTAATACTAATTAATATGTGTTAGCATGCTAATGTGGAAAACTAATCGTGGAAATGATAGACATCCATCCATTAATTTTCTTCTGCTCATCCAATTTAGGGTTGCGGTGGGGCATTTTAGAAGTCCACACAGGCAGGTCCCAGCTAACCGACTCAAACCCACGACCTCGACCTTCTTGTTGTGAGGCAACAGTGCTAACCACTGTATTCCTGTGGTGCCATGTAGACATCCCAGTTACAAATAAATGAATCAAATAAAAAGCCTCCTGCTGCTTGTTGGACCTACAAATTTAATCACAATGACAAAGCCTAAACCAAAGATCATTTCCTGTATATTTTTACTTGTTTTGTCTACTTTTGCGTTTCATTTTGAATTAACTGACATTACTGAACTATGACACTCAGAGTGTGTTTTGAGTCTTTAGTCTTAATTAAATTTGATAATATCTTTTTTTCTTTTTTTTTTTGCGTACCTTTGAGATTTAAACTCTTGGCTGAAAAAACCCCCCACTCCCCCATTACCTGAGATTTCTGAAAATGCTTTCCGAATTATTTTGTGCTTCAAAAAAGCTGTGTGCAGGCTAGTCAGGCTCTTCCACACTGAAGCAATAAACTGTTTCCTTTATGAAATGTCAAAACAAGTCCCAGAATGCTGGAAACAAATTTTAGTCTAATATGTCATAGTAGGTATTACCATTAACAAGTAAGGCCAAGAAAAAGGAAAAAAAAGCCATACAACAAAGGGGGAAATTTGTGTCTACACCTACACCTAATGCCATATGGTGTGTATTTGTGTTCTGAATTTAAATTGGAAGAACGTGCAGTCAGTGTAATTAAACTGTATTATAAATAATTAGACGCTGAAATGACACTATTTCAATTTAACATGTAGCCGAGCGCC
Organism: Tylochromis polylepis; assembly: GCA_015107715.1. NCBI lineage: Eukaryota > Metazoa > Chordata > Actinopteri > Cichliformes > Cichlidae > Tylochromis > Tylochromis polylepis. The sequence goes on from VVHJ01053263.1 coordinate 33,433, forward strand.
ATTTGCTCAGAGAGGAGGCAATTTACAAGGGTTGTTTTTGCCTTTGAGACCAATTAAAAATGTATAGTGGAATGCTTGTGCAACGCAATATTAAGCATGAAGGTAAACGAACCACACAGCAACATGCTGCAGTCTGAAGGAAGTTTTTAAAAAAAATCCTTTTTCAGTGATGATAAGAAGATTATTCATCAGTTAGGTGCTTCATTGTTCATGCAGCTCGTTTCACTTCTGATATCCAGTCCAACAGCTCTGCGTTTCATATCCAGTCTATCACACATGATTCAAACCATTCAAAGGAATTTCCTGCAGCGTAAACATGATACTAAAAATATGTTTTCCCTCCAGTAAATCTGTTTCTCCTCAAGTTACAAAATATCCTTGTCTTGTGCATGTCAGGAAATCTTGTTTTGACTTTAAATGTCTTATTTTATGCCTGAGTCCTCCTCATCTCATCTTATCACGGTCTGTCTCTTTGCATGCACCAAAGCTGGCTGAAACTCAAAATGGAAAAAGATGACAATGCAATTTACTCCAAACGGTGCATTCCAGATTTGCCTATTAAGTACAGAAGTTGAAAAGAAAGCAGGAATGAGATAAGACTCAGAACAGTGAGGCAGTGAAGCAGAGAGAGCACCTCTGAGACCCGCCGCACAAAGAAGGGTCTTAGCGCCTGAGCTGGCTCTTTATGTCTCTAAACATTAATTCCATGCCATTCTATGGCAGACATAGAAACAGGTTATTGAACTGACAGAGAAACCACCAAGATTCTCCTCCTGGAGCAGCAGAGTATCAGGAGCAGAGCTGGCCAGAAAACAGACAAGCACGGAGCCAGCCGAGCCCCTGCTGACAGAGGCCGAGGTTTCGTCCCTCCCTGAACTACAACAGACGGCTGCAGGCAAGCCAAGCACATCATCTCGACGGGAGACACTTGCTTGCATCACCTTCATCTATTTTTAGAACAACTGCATCCACCTTTTTTTTTTGTCTTTATACTCCCTCCTGCATTTCAAGTGTTATCTCAAGTGCAAACTGTTGCAGAAGGTGCAGGATTTTTCTTTACTGCCAGCGCTGTCAGCTTAATCAAGATACCTTTATCACAGAGCAGTCATGTTATATGTGAGTTATGTAGATGGACAGCAGACATAAATTGGTGTATTACAGAGATAATAAATCAGGGTAGAGGTGAGAGTCTCCTGTGAGAGTTGAAAGCTGAGAGTGAAGCAGGTTCTCCCTCTGATCGGTTTCTCCTCTCTGTCTCTCAGGCTGAAGTTGTTTGAATATAAGTGAAATCATCTGGTTTTTGTCTTTGACTGGAATAAAAATAGGCGTGTGGTCTATTCCTGCTGTATGTGAATTTATAATTAGAGATGCCAATAATGTGCACATTGTGTTTAAGAGAATAGAAGCAGGAAATGAGACTGTCAGTTTCAATGAAGCAGGCGTTTCCCAGTAGTTATTTTTTTGGAGAAGATAATGAACGGTTCCAGGCTTGGCACGACAGCATGTCAAGCAAGAAAGGCTGTGGAACGGCAATACAAGCAACAGCTTGGTAAAGACAGGCTCCGCCGACTGCCAGTGTTGGCCAGATGGAGGGAAGAAAAGGAGCAAGTAGTGATGTGGCAGAGGTGAGGAAGCAGTGTGAGACCAAGGAAATGAGATGAAAAGAGAAGGAATAGGAGGTGAGAATTAAAGGAAAAAGGTGGAAATGGTGTGACTGTTATGCACTGTTAGATTTAGTGATTTTAAAGGGCAAGCAGCTTGTCACGAAAAAAAAAAACAACAGTTAGATTTCACAGGCTTCTGAAATTCTGAATACCACGCAATAATGAAAGACTAAAGCAAATAATACCATTTGAAGTGCTCATACTGTGTTTTGCAAGAGCATGTGGGATCTGTAATACAAAGTAGGTGTTGTGTGAAACTCACGGGGTAAAAATCATACAGTTTCACCCTTTCTGATCTAACAGGAATGTCACCCAGATCGAGTTTTAATTAGGAATAATATACATCCAAGACTGCAGCCATAAAGAAATACTTTGATGTCCACCTTGGATTTTATTCTGGTTGTCCTAAAAGGCACCAGGGGTTGAAAACCCCCAGCGTTAAATTAAGATGCTCATGGAGATGTATGTGGGCAGATGTGTAGATGGTGTTCAGACATTTTAGGCAGCTAACGGCAGCGGATGATAACTCCCTGTCTCGGATGGACATTTTTATCAAGATGTCATGCAGATTTCAAGCCATCCATCATTTTTATATAACCTTAGACTAAAGACAGAGCCATGGTGGCATCACCATGCCATCCAGTGGACGCACAGAGTAACTGTGCCGGCTGGAGGTGAGATTTGGTTCTGTGAATCTGAAATTTTATGTGAGTCAAGGTGAGTTTTAAACCTTACAAAATTTGAAGGTTTACAATATATGACATTCTCTATTCTTAAAACACATTAATCTTTGGGTAAAATAAATATTCTATAATATTATTAAGAGTATTGAGTTAAAGGTTAAAGTGTCGGTGTGAGCGGTAGCCTGAATGTGCAACAGCTGGGTCAAAGGGTGGGTACACAGACAGACCGTGGAGTAATAATGTTGAAAAACAGAAATTATATATATTATGCACCAGCACATTTATATTTAGGACTAAATTAAACACACTAATAGGATGAGAAATTAGTTTTGCCAGTCAGCTGTAACACCTGAACGCCACCTGCTGCTGCCGAGAATGTGTGAAAACTGGTTAGTATGCAATCAGAGAAGTTTAAATATAAAGCAAATGGTGCTGATGAATGACTGAGACATCCAGACTCTGTCACATCAAACAGGGCTGTCTGATGAATACAAAAGAAACCCACAGGAGCCACTCTAGTATAACTATCTATTGTGCAGAACATATTACCGCAAAAACATCACATTTTATATATAGCTGTGAAAAAGAAAGAAACCTCTTTCAATTCTAAGGTTCTCTGTATAAACACAAACAATCTCACCCCTAATGTGTCTTAAAATGAGGTATATATGTATATAATGTCAGATAAACAACAACACCTGGCATATTACACAGTGCCATTGTCTGAGTCAAAGTACAGAAGCAATGTGTGCAAAACTAAGTGCAGCCTTACTGCTTCTATAGGAATTAAGAGGGTAAGCAGCTGCCAGGTGCTGATAATCAAGCACACTTGATTAAGTGATCATAAGCAAGTGTGAGTCCCTCCATAAAAGCAGGAGTTTTAGCAATTTGCTGGTCTGCCGCATTCAGGTGTGTGTTAATGCAATGTCAAGGAGGAACGGCATCTGTGCTGTCTTAGAACAGCAATATTTGTTGCCCATATGGGAAGGGTCATAAGGCCAAACAATATCAAGGCCATCATTCTACGGTTATAAAGATTACTCACAAGTGGAAAACATTCAAGACTGTTGGCAATCTTCCCAGGAGTGGACTTCCCAGCAAATTCACCCCAAGGTCAGTTAGCATGCTGAATTTTAAAGCTCATGCCAGTACAGTTTGGAAAGGGGGGAGGGAACTTGAACAAGTATGGCTTGTTTGGAAATGTTGCCAAAAGCTGGGACTCTCTAAGAGGAGCATGGCAGCACAGCTTAGGTCTGCAAAGCTGCATCTGAACAAATTACAAGACTCCTGGAACAATGTTATTTGGAAATCTGAGGCCAAAGTGGAAATGTTTGGTCATAATGGTAAATGGACTGGTTCTTATATGGTATTTTTCTTTTCTACTCAAGCTTTTTTTCTTTTTTTTAACTGTATGTTTTGATACTTCAAACCTTAAAACTGAAAGAGTGTGCTTTCTTTGACACATGTTAAAGGAAACAAAAGGAGGACAACATTCCCAGCTGAAACATTAAAGGCATGAATTGGAGCAGACTGTTTCACTTTTCACCTGCAGTGCTCTGCCCTTATGCTGTATCTCCTAGCAACAGACCTGTCTAGCTACAAAACCTGCAGAAGACGGAGGTGAACAAACAACCTGGAGTTGCAGGTAAGTCCTGGGACTAAGTGGCAGATTTCAGTGCTTCTGGGATTTTTTTTTTTTTTGGGGGGGGGGGTTGTTGTGTGTT
>VVHJ01053263.1:37523-50496 GCA_015107715.1 Tylochromis polylepis
TTTTGGGTCTTTTTTGGGTTTTTTTTTTTTTTGGGGGGGGGGGTTGTTGTCGTTTTTCTGGGATAATTTATATTCAGGATGAATGAAAATGGCTGGGACTTGACTGGAGGAGAGCAGCTCTCTTCACTCACACAGCAGTAGACAAAGGCAGCATTGTTGCATTATTTCCTTCTGACTCTGTTCTCATTTATTCAGCAAGCTCCAAGTTTGATTCGATGCTGCCAAAGTTAAAAACTAAGATGTAACACTTGCTTTTATTTGTGGTTACAGCAGTGTTCACAGGCCCACAGGATTTTTTTTTTTTTGCCGTCCATCACTGTTGTCAGTGACAGTTTCCATTACAGCGGTCACAGATGGCTGAACAGGGGAGGATTGTCATACCGGCTACTGGAGCAATTGGCAGGAAGGGACAACTGACCAACAACGCAGCCAAACTTCACAATACTACTTACACAGCGTCTTATGGTGAGGGTGGTGAGTGAGTTTCAGTATAAATCGCACTGATTTGCATTTAAATTTGGGTTCTGACAGACAATTTTGATATCTGTCTTAGACTCGGAGAGGATGAGATTCACTTATCTCGGGCGTCCCAGTGAGACAGGTTTTACATCAAACCAGAGACCAGCTATATATTACAGGCCTAGTTTGGACCACATTGACAACCCTCAGTTTGGGTAAGTGTCAGGACACTTTTTTTTTCCCTGCCTTCTGTTTATCATTTATAATGGCTGTTTTTGTTCATCACTTTTTAATCTTCTGTAACTGGAGCTCTGCACAGGTTGAAAGCAGACTCTTTTATTTCAGAGTCATGGTATTGTGCAGCTTCTGTCACTATGGTGGCTTATCGGGATGCTCGACTGTAACTGATCCGCTGATGATGTTATTAGTAAAACCTGTGCTTCTCCTTCAGTGACGAGCAAAACTCTGGCTCTGTAGAGCTAATATTTGTCCAACTTTGACAGGAGAAAAGCTAACAGAAGAATCTGAGAAATGTCAATCAAGCTGCGCATCTCTGAAATCTAATCAGCCAGAATGATTACAGGCACATTTGTGGATTTGGATGAATGCTTGCAGATATCAGTCTCCAAAGCCTCTGCTTCCATGCTTATGGGAACTTTTTCATAGGTCACATTTTTACCATATAAATCAGGGGGGAAAGCACAAGTAGAATGGAGGGCTTTGGTAGTGGTGCTCAAGATAATGTACATCATTGCTGTGCTCCTTTTTCACCCACTTATGTTATAGTCACTGTCCTGTCTTTATTAAATCACTATTATTAGCTCTAAATAAGCTCTGTGGATGAAACGCCATTCACCTCCACCTCCTCCGGAGTAGAGGCGGGATATCGTTTCTTGTTTATCAGAATCTTTTAACACTGCCCTAAGTGCAGCTGGTCTTATGGGATTGATCTTAAAAAAAACCCCATAAAATCTGCATTAAAATACATGAAAGCATAAATCAAACACAGCATTTAAAATAAATAAATGTGACAGTAATAAAAAGATGTATGAAACCAGAGCTATGCTCTTGGGTTATACAGGCAAGTATGAAAGTGTGTGAAAATCTCTGACAGAGGTTCAAAGGATGTAAACAAAGGAATTTAAGTGAGTAGGTGCTTCATTGTAAATTAGATTCCCTGATATGATGAAAGTGAAATAAAAGAAGAGAAAATGTAGCCAGACTGTCATGAATGAAGCGTGTTTGTCTGAAGCGTTACCTCACTCGGCTCCGCTTTTGTTTTTCAGACTCTTGTTATCTGACAGCTTTGTCTCTCAAACTAAACAACACTACCAGGCTCCCATATGCTCTGGATGTTCTGGGTCTTCAATAAACCTCGTTAACAAACCCAGAGACGGCGGCTTCCATCAGCTGAGGATTCAGCCAAAAACCGCATCAGTCAAGGAGAAGGTATGCTCTGTTTGACAGCACTTATGCTTTCCATCATCTTGAAGTGGTGTGTTTAATATTATGTTGTATACATAAAGTGTCTGTCATTGCATGAATGTTTCCTCAGACAGAGTATCAAAGTTTATTTGTGCCTCATCGTCCTACGCCAGCAGGTAATTTAAAGGCTACAACGGGGAACTTTATGTGAGCTCAAGCTGTAAATTTATAATTACAAATGATGGAAAACATCAATAAAATGCCAGTTTCATTTTGAAAAGTTAACATTGTTGCTCCAGTTTCTCAGAACCATGTGACTGTAGGTCCTAAAGGAGGAAGTGGTTTCACTAAGGCAGCAGAGCTTCAGGTTAACACCAGCTTAATGGTGAGTTGGTTTGTTTTGTTTTTTAAAGGTATTGGAAGCTATTCTTAGCTTAGGTTTTTTTATATATTCTTTGATTTGTTAATAACTTCTTAAGAAATCACGTGAATATACTGCCTGTGTATCCAAAACCAGGCTTTACATCATAGTTGCAAAGGGATTATTTGTTTTAAACTACGTGCTATATCCAAAAGTTGGAATGCTGTGCAAAATGTAATAAAAACAGAATGCAAATCATAAAAAGCTTAGACTCATTGGCCACTTCATTAGTTGCATCTTACTAGTACAGGGATGGACCCCTTGTGGCCTCAGAGCAGCCTTTGTTCTTCATGGCATATACAGTGTTGGAAATATTCATCCAATTTTGGTCCATATTGATGTGATGGTATCACACAGTTGCTGCAGATTTATTAACTGGACATCCCAAAGATGCTCTACCGGATTGATGTCTAATGTCTGTGGAGGAGGCCATTTGAGAACGAACTATTATGATGTTCAAGAAACCCAGTTGAGATGATTTGAACAGTGTGCATTCTCCTGATGGATGTCTCTGTGAATAAAGGCCTCAGTTTCCTGTTCTTGGCTTGATAGCAGTAGAACCCAATGCACTCTTATCCCCTCATTGAGGTATGTAGAAGATGAACATGTTGTGCATTCAGGGATGCTTACCTCTATACCTTAGTTATGAGTGGTTGTTTGAGTTACTGTTGCCCACCATCTCAGAGCAGTTTGGCCATTCTCCTGACTTTGACATATTTTCACCCAGAGAACTGCTGTTCACTGGCTATTTTCTTTCTTTGGCCATTCTCTATAAACTCTAGAGATGGTTGTGAGGGGGGCTAAATCACAGCAGATCTGCAGTTCCTGAAATATTCAAACCAGCCCATCTGGCACGAAAAACCATGCAACATTGAAAGTCGCTTAAATAACCTTTTCCCCATTCTGAAGCTTGGCTACATGTCTAATTGCACTGAGTTTCTCCCACTTGATTGGTACTCATCAGTTGAACAGGTGGCTGGTGACTGTATAATCAAATATAAATAAAAGTCAAATGTTGAAACTGAGATATTTGAAGCTTTTTTTTTTAAATGGCTATAAATGAGAGAAATTTGAGGTCCTTTGCCAGCTACAGTCTGTGCATCTGAGTTCTTATCTGTATATCTTCTTATAACTGTCTTTTCAACCTTTGATATTCAGGGTGAACCTCATCAGACTCCCAGCTCAGTGATGAAAATGGACTTCATGCCACTGTCCCTGCTGCAGGTTGAGCCACACAAGCTGAATTCATTCCGGGAGGGGGGGGAGCACAGGGGAATCTTTCATGTACAACTGAAGTTTGTTTTGTGTCTCAGGGTACTGAGGCGAAATCGGGCCTGTGCAGCCGTTCTTGCAGAGAAACAGGATTCACACGAGGTGACATTGCTCCCTTGGCCCACCCTGTTAGTGCTGACGACTTCCCAGTTTTTCTTTACTGTAAAAGCACAACATTATTACTCTATTGTATTTATTTTTCTCTCTAATCATCTAGGTCTCTCTTCTGTCATTGCCCCAGACTAAAACCAAGGCCCCAATGCTATCTACCATTGGACAAAAGGTTAAATATGTTTATGCAATGGTTTTTCTCTCTATTTATCTGGATTGTTCAGCAACATTTTATTTTTTGTAGGAGCCCACAGGATATGTTCTAAACACTCATAAAAAACAAACTTTTCCTGATGGACCATTTGATTCTTCAAACTTCATCACACATTATAAAAGCAAGTAAGTGTAATTAAGTTAGACAGTAAATGTAAAAATACCTTGGGTCTTAAGTAACTTGTCACTTTTCACCCTATAACTATAAAGTGTGTTACACTATTTGACTACCTGCTTATTTTCCAGGTTCTGTCATTGTGGTGATCCAGAAAAGTTCAAATCGACTAACTCTTGGCCCAGGATTGTCAGCTCTAAAATGGAAAATGGCTACAATCGTCAGGATATGGACAGGTATGCATGTTATGCTCATTAAGTTGTATCATACAGATTTCCTTTGACTGACATGACCTAGTTTTATTCTACAGGTACATCCTCAGGGGCTAGACCTTCTTGCACCTGTGATACCTGCATTGCTGCTTTGTCACCAAAAAAGCTGAAGTTTTTTGTTTGTTCGCAGTCTGGCATGTTCTAATAATAAAGTCCTCCAAATGCCACTATGAAATGCTATTAATTGTTAGCTATAAGATGTTCATTTGCATCCTTTATTCAAATCCTTTAAGTGGATGGTTTTTGTGGGTGTGGGTTTGGGTTTTTTTTTTCCAAGAAACAGTGTGTGTGTGAATGGTAGAAATCCAAAGAGGGAGTGAACGAGATGATGCATTGTCTTTGACCACCTCACTGTCACTGACCTACAGAGAATGAGAGGAGTGTAAACTAATGGGGAAAAATAATTACAGTCAGGCTGAGTAAGGCACTGATTTCCAAGAACGTCTGTGGTGTGTCAAACTGTTCTGCCACCCACAGCAGAGCCTGGATGAGCAGCAGAGCCTAAATTGAGTAGGTGGCTGAGATTCCACTATTGTGCAGCTACATACTGTGCACCTACTCTGAGCCAACTCTCAAACTACATTACATTATCAGTGCAATCTATTCTGCATTATCAATATATAATGACTCCTGTGTCAAAACAAGACATTTAACTACCTTTTTTTGGGGGGGGCAAGCATAATATGTATGAAAGATTATGTGACATTAGCAGCCATGATATACACTTAATTGCATTATCAGGCAGTTGGAGAGAGATGCTTATCTAATTAGCCAATCGCATGCAGCGCCTCTGGGTAAAAATGCCTTGTTGATGCCAGAGATCAGAAGAACAGCTAGACTGCTTCAAGCTGTTATAAAGGCAACACTAACTCAACCGCTCGTTACAACCAAGATATGCAAACGAGCATCTTCGACTGTGTGTTGTGTCAAATCTCAATATAGATGCAGCAGCAAGAAGCTGACGCAACAAACTCGCCAAAACTAGACGATAGAAGATTAGAAAACATTGCCTGGTTTGAGTTTAGATTCTACTGGGATGGTAAGGCCAACACATGGATCCATCTTGCCTTGTATCCAATGGTTCAGGCTGGTGGTGTAATGGTGGGGAGGATATTTTCTTGGCTCACTTTAGGTCCCCAAGTATAAGTTGAGCATTCTTTAAACACCACCTCCTGCCTGTGTATTGTTGCTGACCATGTCCATCCCTTTATGATCAGTGTTCCCATCTTCCGATGGATGCTTCCACCAGGATATCATGTGCCATGTCACAAAGCTCAAATAATTTCAAACTGGTTTGTTGAACGTGACAATTAATTCACCGTTTTCAAATAGCCTCCACAGTCGAAGATCTCAGTCCAGTAGAGCACCTTTGGAATGTGTTAGACTAGAAGATTTGTAAATTTGTAGCAATTGTAATGCTATCATGTCAATATGGACCAGAATCTCAAATGAATGTTTCCAGCACCTTGTTGAAACTATACCACAAATAATTAAGGTAGATCTTAAGGCAAAAGGGAGACAGTGGCAAACATTGGGGTCCAGTGAGTGTGTGTATATGAGCCACACTGATGCAAGACGAGCAGTGTCAGTCTGATGGTTTCTCCAGTGATGGAGTGTGGGCTGAATTACCTATTTGATTAACTACCAGGAGGTTTTTATACAGTAATTGTCCCCAGAGGATGACTTTGACTGATTTTGGAGACCCCTTAAGATTTTCATCAGATCAAAGTTTTGTTTTGTCCAAAATCTTGTTAGTTTTAGCTATAATTGGTTTAAAGCAAAGGAAATGTTAGCAAGTCAAAAAGCTGAACTAAGATCAGTTAATACTATGAACAATACACCCTCTAAATATCAGCACGTTAGCAATAATACTGTGAGTCAGTTGGCCTCATAGCATAAGCTGCACACAAAGCTTTGTTATTATTAGAAGTAAAGGAAGTGACCAAACAAGAGCCGAAACATCACTTACATAATGTAAATTAACACATGTAATAGTAATTCAAGTTCAAGTCAAGAAGTTGGAACCAAATGTGTTTTTGATTATTTTTTAGCTTTGCTCGAAAGTGATGTCTTTGCACACAAAATCCAGACATTAAAACAGACATTTTCATGACTCAAACTACATTTCTCATTTAACATATTAATCAGGCTTTCATTTTTATATATTAAGAATTAAGGTGATTTTTCTATTAACAAAAGGACATACCGATAAGTACTCTGTATCATTTTAAACAAAAATGTTGGATGTTAAGACCTTTCACCCTCTCTCGGATGTAATGAGAGGAAAGCTTGGGGGACTCCACCTTTCTCGACAGCAACCAAAAAAAATTTATAATATTTACCAAAACAGATGATCAGTAGTAAAAATATCTATCATCTGCTGCCCTAGATTTACAATATGTATCATGTGTGGTTTTCTGTGTAAAAACAAATCTAAAATTAGAGTGGTGAGTCTGAGTCTGTTCCCGAGTGTAGACACGAGTTGACACGCTCTGCCTCATGAGTGCAGGCATTAATATTTTAGTGTTGGGATAAATATTTCACTCTTTCAATGAGATGTGAGAAAAAGATACGTGGAGGGAAAGAGGATTGGATTACACGCGCGCCCCACATGAATAATGAGTGCAGAGATGAGAGGAGAACAAGGGCCGGGCCTGCTCCATGCTAGAGACGAAGATAGAAAAGGTGTAGTCACCGACAAAAAGGAGTATACAAAGGTCATGACACACCTGAGTCTTCACCTGACCTGCAGGGGGCTTTTGAGTAGTGGTGGTGGTGGTGGTGGGGTCAAGTCAATTTCATGTTTGGAGCCTCCCTATGGACTTCCCTTTTATGGTGAGGCACCCCAGCTATTCATCGCTGTAATAATCCTGCTCGTCTCTCGTTCGTTCTGGGCACTGACACTCACAGGACTGCTTACACAACACTGACAAGAGTTGGGGGGGTTGTGTTTAGCGTGTCATAAATATTTTGTATATCCAAATCCAGTACGTCCATTTGGACGCGCAGACAGTCTTCGGTTTATAAAAATAGTGATCAACCAAGACGAGGTGCACTGTCAAGCACATAAAAAAAAGACACTGACGATGATGTAACGCAAATTTTAAATTGTGTCAGTGAAACAAGCGGTGGCTAGTGGTTTCACCGCTTCACAATTAAGAAATAAATTCCCACAAGTGACTGACATAATCAGACGGCTAATTATTTAATAACAGGAAACTTGGTCTCCTATGCCCACTGCAAGTACAGTTTTATTGTAAACTACAATACAACTACACACACTGTACACACACACTCTCTTTACCTGAGTCCAGCTCTGATCTGATCGTATGGAGCTGAGTGAGATGTTGTTAATTTATAGACACATAATGCCTGGCTCATTTATAGTCACAGCGAACAACAGATTTTAAATTAGCAGCACAGCCACGCACAAAAAAGTCCCAAAACATCAACTGTATCTGCAGGATTTCCTGTCATTCATGTCCAGCTTGTCCTGCAGATCATCTGGATCTTGGAGGGGCCTTTCATGCCCCTTCATCCTGTCTCCCTGTGTCATCCAGCTCCTCCACATCCTCATAGTCCATCTCAGCCCTCTCATACTCTAGCTCCTCTCCCTCAAACTCAAACCCTTCTCCCTCACATATCAGCTCCTCTGTCTCATATTCGACCCCCTCTTCGTCATATTCGAGCTCAGTCCCGCCATACTCGGTTACCGAAGGCTCCACATACCCTCCCTCCTCTTCCTCCACTTCTTCCTCCTTCACCAGAGGCTCTTCCTCTTTAAAATCTGTGTCCTCTATGGTCACTGCAGCTTCATTTGGTGCTTGCTTTGAGCTGCTGTTCTTGAGGATGCCATGAATCACCGGCTCCTCTCCTGCCAGTGCCAGCTCTTCTGCCTCTTTCTCTGCGGCCTTTCGTCGTCTCTCCTTCCTGGCCTCACGCACCTCCAAAAACTCTGCAGCGCCTTCCCCAACCAAGAAGACATCTTCACCCACTATAGGAGGTTCCTCAACTGGGTTGTGGTCATAGGAGAAAAGGCGCAGGGCTCGGAGACGCTTCAGGCTGGGAATTTCTGATATCTTGTTGCGGTCCAGGTCTAAGATCTCCAAGGACTTCATTCGAAGCAGGACTTTTGGGAAGGTGTCAAAGCGGTTTCCGTAGAGCCACAATCCCCTCAGAGCCTCCATGCGCCACAAGTCAGGAGGCAGAGTCTTCAGGCGGTTGTCCCCCATCTGCAGGGACTTGAGGTTGGGTAGGTCATAGAGCACCCGTGGGAATCTCTGGAAGTAGTTGCTCTCCATCCACAAGCACCGCAGATTCTGCAGGTTCCTCAGCTCAGGTGGAAAGCTCATTAACCGGTTGCTGCCCAGATAGAGGCGGGTGAGGTTAGTGAGGTCGCAGACGGCCAGAGGAACATCTTCTATTTTGTTGAAGTCGAGGGCAAGTATCCGCAGACCCTGCAGCTGGGAGATGCTGTCGGGCAGGGTGTGCAGGCTGTTTCCACAAACATAAAGCTTCTCTAGATGCATCAGGTCACAAACACGTGAAGGCAAACGCTTAAATTTACGGTAGCTCAAGTCCAACACGGGGTCTCCACTCTCCAGCAACTCCTCCACCCCAAGTGGAAGTTCCTCCTCTACTTCCTGCACTACTTCTTTCTCCTTCTCTGAAATTTCTGCCTCTTCGCCATCCTTCCCCCCCTCTTCCTCTTCTTCTTCTCCCCCTCCCTTCCTGGAGGAATTGCCCATGCCGTGGCCTGCAGCCCCTTTGTGACTCCTGTGTGAGTCAGGCCAGAGTCATTTGATGAGGGAGTGTCTGTGACAAGTTAACCCTCAGCTTGGGAGCTGCTGCTGTTTTGTGGTTGTACCCACCGGCTGCAAACCACATCCTGGCCCGGGCCAGTTAACACTCCAGCAGCCATACCAAAACAGTTTGTCAAGTATCTCGTTGTCCCTTCATCTACAGCGCCATCACAAAACAGCAGCGGAAAAGATCTAACAAACTGCAGAGTAATAGTAATGATAATAATAGTAGTAATAGTAGTAGTAGTAGTAGTAGCAATAGTAATAATAGTAATAGTAATGGTGCTGTTGATAGTTGAGCTCAACAAAGTCCAGGTGAATTTTGAGCTGAAATTGAATTCTTGCAGTCCTTACCCCTCTCCTCTCCTCTCTGACTTCCTCGGGGCTTTTAAGCGAAAGATAACGCCACCTGTTCACGTGATCCGGTTTCTCTATTAGAAGAGGAGGAAAAAAAAGTGCCACTAAACAGGGAGCCTACCGCCTCTCTTCCTGCGGATAACCCCACAGTGTGTGCGCACTCAGTGACCTAGCTGGCGGCAAAGAAAAACAGTTAATGGAAGTCTGTTCACTAGTTAATGCAGCTGCTCCCCATTAAAGGCCGAGGTCTCCCGGAGTAATAATCCGCGCTGGAGGAAGTAAAAACAATTAAAAAAACAACAAAAAAACCCTGCACATATTGGAAAAGTACAGCGCTGACTGACTCCCCTCAACTCCTGATGTTGGCCGCTTCTCTCCATCAGTGTGAAGGTTTACATTCAACTGCTGCCTCCCTCCTACTGTAACAGGAACAGGGGGCATTCACATCACGTGGTCAGTGTGTCCTCGTGTGAGTGTGTCTATGTCTGCGCGCGTGCGCGGGTATTATAGAAGTAGCCTCTTACAAATAAATACATTTAAAAAAGAAGCAACTTAAAAAATAACTTTTTTCCACAGACAGGCCGTTAGGTATGAGGGTTTGATCAAACGATAAAAATAAAGGAATATCAATAGTGATAAACATTATCCTAATATTTATGTTCATCTGCACACACGGACATGCAAATTCGGACGCATACATGTGCTTATATGAATAAACATACATATTTACACATTCGCACATTTATTAACCACCAGTGGCAGTTTTTAAATGTAATTATTTGTTTTTAGATTCATTTTGTGCATGGAGCATTTGTCCTGTACGACGACACAGAGCGCACATGATTGCAAACCTTTTAGTTAATTATTTTGTACGTAAAATGTTGTCACTATAAATTCATAAATGTATACATGTACATATAAATATATTTATAGTCCTATATGTGTAGAAATGTGTACAAAAAACCGTCTTTAGTTTTCGGGGTTTTTTGGCATTTTTATATTTATGCATGTTTATACAGTAGGCTAACTTCAGTCAAAGTAGGAGTGTAGGGTGAAACGAGAGAGAGTCTGTCAAAATAAATAAATACATTTGTGGTTTTACAGTTTGTAGCTGCAATAAATCTTTATATACTGATATTTGTATGTTTGATGATGGAGATGAGGCTCACTGTCCATACTGGTCTGCTTAATTTTGGTTTTACACATTTTTATAGGTGCCCTGCTGAGACCTATAACATTGTTTGACAGAGCAAAGACTGGACAGATCACCTGTCTGAACTAATACATGAAAACAGGCAACCATTCATGCTCACATTCACACCTAGGGTTAATCTAGAATCATCAGTTAATCTAACATGCATGTTTTTGGACTGTGGGAGGAAGCTGGATTACCCGGACAAAACCCACGCACACGCAGAAAAGCCTCAGACTGGATTTGAACCTCATTGCTGTGAGGCTAATCACCCTACAGTCAACCTTTGATTTCACTTGGTTACACTACATTTTCCAATGGCTGTTTTTGGTGATCAATACTGTAAATTCCTTGAAAAAAAATAAAATTAAAAAAAACCCCTCCTGATTAAAGTTTTCCTGCACTTCATTTTTCAGTTCTGTTTTGCCAATTATTCGGATGACTGTTTTTATTTAGCAAAACGATCGGTGGAATAATGTAGTGCAGGAAAAGTCTCAGCAAATGCCAAAAAACAACTCAAAGCTTTAAAGAGTTTTAATTTTTCTCTACGTGAGACAGATACAGTGGACTAAAGTGCAGCTCAGATTGAAATGAATGTGACATGACTGAAAAATATTCCTACACTGCGGCTCAAAATAGCTCCAACATTTGGGTGAGCCCAGAGCAGTTTTAACTAAAAGGGCAGCAACAGTTCCAGAAAAGATTAACTTTGTCCAGTACAGATGTATTCCCTGTTTCTCATTGTTTACCCAACAGTATTACAACATATTACTGAGACTATTGTACAGTTTTCAGCTATTTATTTTTCTGTATTAAACTAGAATTCAGTTCGATCTTAATGTTATACTTTAATCTGAAAGAAACAGTGCAGGCTAAAATTCTATATCCACTATCATCTTAAAATAATGCAACGTTGAAGATGAACCAATCCAGCAGTATGTTTTACACCATATTTTTAATGAATTTGACCATATAGCTCCATCTCCCGTAGCTTAAATTTTGCAGTGCTGAGGAGATTACGCCAGTCTCATAATGCAATAATAATCATATGCTACTATCAACAAGAACATGATACTTTCTTACTATTGATACATTACTGAGCATTTCATCCCAAATTACATGCCTTTTTGTTTTGTTTTTGAAAAACAGGCTCAATACTTGGCAGCAAAAGGTTTTTAGAAACATCTTTAGGTTCTAATATTTCTTTTTTTACACTGTTAATGGGTTGCAAGCTATTCTGCGCCAAATGGTGCTTTGAATGAATCTCATGCTCATTTGAATGTAAATCTACAAAGAAATCTTCAGATATCAGATAATGTAACTGATGGGATGAAAAGTGTAGTGATGCCAAAGTAAAGAGTCTCTTTTTCTTTCCTGAGGAAAATACCGCCACCTTTCATTTGAGTGACCAAACTGAAAGTTAACCTTTGGCCTGAATTCATCAAAAAACTTAACAAAAGCATGTAAGTTTTCTGATTGACAGTCTATGCCGTTGGTTGTGATACTGAGGAAAAGCCTGTAAAAGATGCTGGGGTCGGATGTGCAGGGCTTCTGTCAGCTTGATAAGCTATGGCAGAAGAAGCGGACAAACAGGGAGACAGGCCGCACGCTGCTTGAGGATAATCCTGTCTGATATGCTGAGGACCAAAAGAGCTGATTAGCAAATTTCTGTATAGCATTGAAATGACCCTGAAATGACACAGTGAACTGTAATCAGAGGACATAAAAGACAGAGACCTCAGGCAGTGAATAGATGTGACTGTTGAGGTGAATGTGTTGAATGCAGATGAAGCACTGCATGACTTCACTACCATGGACAAACACACACATAGCAAACACATGGACAGAGTAAAAGAAAAGTAACTCTAAACAGTTATTAATGATCATTTTTCATGATAGTCTAATGGAAAATCAATAATTATTAAGCATTTAATATTTACATATATTTCATAAATGTTTCGGGAAAACACAAGAAGCAAAACAGGACTGTAATGGGAGGCCTATGTGCGTTTGCATCTTGAGGTTAAAAGAGGACAAGGAAGCAGTTTGATTAAAAGAGCACGTTTGCACTATCTGCTGGTGAAGGAGGAAACTGCAGCTGATACCTTGTCATTGTGCTTATTCACACTAAAGGAAAATGTGTGATTTGATGATGCAAACAGTTCAATACTTAAACATATTCCAATTATAGCTGAGGATGGACACACATGGACACATTATGTCCATGATGGACATGGACATAATGTGTAGACTCTCACCTTTCATTTGAGGGTATCCACATTCAAATTGGATGAAGGGTTTAGGAGTTTCAACTCCTTCATATGTGCCACCCTC
>VVHJ01053267.1:8458-20772 GCA_015107715.1 Tylochromis polylepis
TTAAATGGGTACAAAATAAGCTGCTTTACACTTCAATCAAGTCTTTTTAATTCCATCTTCATATTGCTCATGATGCAGGAGTATGTACAAGGGAAAGGGGAAGACGTGCGTCATGTGATCTGATGTGGAGCCTCCAGCATTTCCATCAAAAAGGTGTCAATAGGCGTGTCCCCAATTAGCTTGAAGAAGAACAGATGCTCCAGACATTTGAGGCCGATGGAGCGCAGGGCAGGCAGGCGCAGCAGCAGTTTGGCAAACCTGAGAATAATAAAAGCCGTGCCAAACAGTGAGGCGTGAACAACTGAGCTTTAAACTCACTTCCACACACGTTCAAAGTTGTTTAAAAGAAAGAAAGAAAAAAAAGGCATCTTTGTGCAAAAACTGTATACAAGCAATTTTATACACACTCACTAGCCACTTTGTTAGATACACCTGTTCACCTGCTTTGTAATGCAAATATCTAATCAGCCAATCACAATCACTAAATGCAGCAACTTTGCATTTAGGCATGTAGACATGATCAAGATGACCTGCTGAAGTTCAAAATGAGCAACAGAATGAGGATGAAAGGTGACATTCATCTCTAGGGTTTGCATAGAATGGTCCAAGAAAAGAAAATATATGCATGGGAGGATCTCTGAATGCACAACATATTGAACTTTAAAGCAGATGGCATACAGCAGCAACAAGACCACACCGGGTCACCTGCTAAGTGACAGGGCGTCACCTAAATTGAACCATAGAGGAATAGAAAAACAATGTCTCATTTAATAAGTCACAATTTCTACTGCAACATTAGAATATTAGGGTCAGAATTTAGTGCAAATACCATGAAAACATGGATGCATTCTGCCCTGTATACAATTCAGGCTGCTGTTGGTGGTAGTGTGTGTGTGTGTGTGGGAGATACTTTCTTGGCAGATTTTGGGCCCCAACTGAGCATCATTTTAAACACCACTGCTTATCCGAACATTGGTGCTGACCATATCGATCCCTTATTGACCACAGTGTTCCCATTTTCCGATGGCTTTTTCCAGCAGGATAAAACGCCATGTCACAAAGCTCAAATCAGCTCAAACTGGTTTCTTGAACATGAACTCAAATGGCCTCCACAGTCACCGGATCTCATTCCAATAGAGCACCTTTGGGATGTGGTGGAACGTGAGAATCCCGTCATGGACGTGCAGCAACTATGTGATGCCATCACGTCAATATGGCCCAAAATCTGAGGAATGTTTCCAGCACCTTAAACATGTGCTATGAAGAGTTAAAGCAGCTCTGAAGGCAAAAGAAGGACCAACCCAGTACTAGCAAGATGTTCCTAATAAAGAATATTGTGAGTGTATATAAAAATTATTTTTTTAATAAATATTGTAAACATCTTACTTTTCATGAGACTATACACATAGTATGCCATTTGAAAGAAAGACAAGCTAGAAGTGTTACATTTACCTTTCAAATGTCAATTCTTTGTTCATGGAGATTTTTCATGCAAACACAGAATAAAGAATGAAAATGTAATGAAAACAAATAAGAAAAAACTATTACTGTGGCACACTTCATGTTGCAGTGGTGATCTTTTTCACTGCCGGGCTATGGTATGTTAGCTTCACTTCGCATTCAGTATTTTCACTTCAATTATGTGCACTTTATGTCATAATTTCACCATTAAACATTTTTTCAGTGAGGTGAAATATTCATGGGGTAATAATATTAAATGTGAAAAATATTCGTGATTATTATTTTCTCTCTATTAAGCATCCTTTCTGCATCTCAGCTGTGATGTCTTGAGTTTTCAAGAAGTTTGTAGTGTGAGCTTTTATCTCTAATACCTGTTGCTCTCTATCAGCTCCCAAATAAAAAAAAAATACAATCAATGGCAACAATCTTCAGTTACAAACAGCGTTATTAGCCTACATCCTTTTAAATTTAATGTTGTGGTCAAGCAAAGTGTTTTACTTGCATAAGAGCTGTGTACTAATATAATGCAAGCTGCCATCCTTATTATTCTTTACAACCAATGCAGCAATGAAACAGTGGTGTTTGAAAATGATCGGTGTTGTAATGGAACATTTCCTACCTGCCAGGCTGGTCTGGGTACTTCTGTTTTGTATATGACTCCAATGAAGCATAAACCTTTTCTCTCAGTCCCTCAACCTCTGATGGGTTAGACAAACCTTTTGCATCTGGAAAAAAGACCCAAAACAAAACACACAAGTCACTCTGCTAGTTTGTGATTGAATGGCATCAATTTTCTCCAGTCTGTTTGTGATAATATGGCCTTTAACTGTGATAAATTAGCAAAAATCATAAATCTGTTGCAAATCTGTTGCTGTCTAACAATACAGAAATTCACATTAACTACATAGAGTGTATTCCATTTGAAGCTAGAAGTCTGATTTTCAGAGTTCTCAACTTCCAATCTGTGCATATACTGTTGTATATTTTTGATTCACTAAATAAGCCATATACAGAACACTGTCCAGGCTCTAACCATGAATGGGTTGCTATAGTGTTTTTCAGTTAAAAAAAACAAAACAAACAAACATTATCCTGTATTGCTAGTGTGGTATGAATGGCTCTGCCTTGCTAAGGAGCAAAATAAATCCTGTTTTTCCTTGCTTTTCTGACTTCACTACTGGAACGCACTCAACTTGGGAGTGATGTCACTCCCAGCTCCTACTTCCAAGGGAAACTGAACGCATCATTACATTTAGAGTCCAACCAGAAGCTCATAAATTTTAAACAGAGATTCAGAAATTTCTCCACAAAAAGTGACCTAATTGCTGCGGGATGGTTATTTAACTGATTTATACGACACATGTGCTCAGCAACTTTGTTTTTATATAGGAACTTAACCAGAATGCAACCAGTTTAGAGTCCCCTATCGCAAAGAGACACAGATGAGCTACGCTAAAATGCGCATCAGTCTGCATTTATAAATTAGAAAGCAGTTACTGGCAAACCTTTGCCAGTCTGCCTGAAAGTGATTGCAGTTGGACCACGATTGCTTGGAAAGAGGCCGTCTCCCACCAAGAGACCTGTGCAGTTGAAAATGGTTGCTGCAACTACTTGCAATCAGCCACTGAATGCCAAAAGATTCAGTGCAATCACCAGGCAAACTATTTTCAGTCTAGTCTGAGTGAGCCATTAGGGATACATGGGTGCACAGTAAAGTCTCTCCAGCTAGCCATAATATTGTGATGACCAACATTACATTTGACAAATATGTTCAAATGAATTTCATGAATCCAGTATAGCGATTCCACAGTTACTAAAATGAGCAGTGAAATAACACAACTGAGAAATGTTTGTGAAAATGTTGTTTTGGGTGGTATGTAACGGTCTTAAGAGGCCAGACTGACCTGGATTGAAGAGGACAATCGCTCGCAAGCAGCCGAGCTCCGTCTTATCCATCTGCATGTCTTTCATTTTAGATACTAACTCTGTCAGTACTCTGCAGGAAATCAAGAAAGAAACAATGACGAGTCACAAAAATAGCACTTTTAAATCAGTATAATAATTAGAATAATTTCTCAGTAAATCATTTGCATTTCTACTCAGCTTAAATGACAAGACACTGAATGAATGCAGTTAGGACATGAGTAACATTTACAGCCACTTAGCAGGGTTTTTATCTGCCTCCAACCACAAAATGATACACATTACCTGCCCAGGTTTGACAGAATTAAGAGGTTAATAATGAAGCAGTCTAAATGTCACATTATTTTATGCAAGTTTTACTTCATCTTTTTGCCTCATCTTTGAATGCTTCCTACCTGTCAAAGATGGAGCCAACTCCAGCACTGTGGGCACTGCTTCTGTGGACGTGAAGACCTGTTGCCAGCAGGATACCGTCTTTTACCGTGACTGAGCGATGCGAGAAAGAGGCAATTAGAAGCTCATTCCAGCCTAGACACAAAAAAGGAAGAAGAAAAACGAGTTACATCTTAATCCACTTATCTCCTTTATATATGTCCTTAAAGTCTGTCTCTAGTTTGTGTAAATTAAATACACAAAAAAAGCTCTGTGATTTCCCTGCTTGCTTAAAATTAATTATCCATTTTGTGACTTTTTCACTTTATCGTCCTGGCATGTGTTAAGTCTCCTCCCAGCAGAGGTCAGCACTGGCAGCAAACTGCACTGCTGGGACTTTGCAAATGGTCCAGTTATTTTGGTTTCACTGCTCCATTAAACTAGATGTTACAAAAAAAAAAAAAAAATTAAAAATTGTGCCGAGCAAGTGTAAGAGACTTAAATAGACTGCCTGACATGGGCTCGGCAACTACTCTGAATGAAAATACTACACAAAAAGTGAGGGGGGAAAGGGAGGATGAAAGGACTGTTTACCCTTGCAGGAAATCGCTGTGTATGAGTGTATGTTTTCATATTTGTGAGCATAAGCTTGCTGCATGCACTGGTTTGTGTTTGCGTGTCTACCTGCTCGTAGTAAGATGACCTGGTCATCGAGGGGGAGCTCGGAGAAGTGTGGGATCCTTTTCGCCCACTCCACCAAGGTGAAAAGCTGTTTGTCTGCTGCTTGGCAGATATTGGTGACAGGGTCATTGGTCTGGAGAAGAACATGGAGGACAAATGCCAACCCGATTAAATGTGACGCACTGTTAGTGACATCTAAACTTTTTCTAGCAACCGTTGGTAACCAGGTGCAGCAGTGGCTATTTTTGACTGTTTTTAAACTCTCATGGCTTGTGGTAGTTTTAATACAATCCTAAAGAAGGGCAATATCTTAAAGCACAATGCAATCCAAGTTACACACAGCTTTTTAAATTGTGGTTCCGTTACCCAACCTCTAGGTTGTACAATTCATTTAAGTGCTTGAGCTCAAACCCAGTAAATTGCCAAATCAGTGTTTACTTAATTTGTTTACCAACTTCTCAGATTTAAGAGTTCATTTTGGACCAGAGCAACTCAGCAGCTCAGCTACATTATCTCAACAGATTAACCCTGGAGATTATGACAACAGCACAAAGTAGCTTGTCAGAATTTTGGAGCAATACTAAAGCCTGGATTTATTCCCATAAACTCCTCAGCTTGTGTTATTTATATTCAACTGACCCAATTCCATTTGGTCCCAGCTTCACACTCAAAACTATTTAGCCAAGCTTGTGTGTTTATGTTTATAATAAGATCACTATATCTTAATAGCCCAGCACATCTTGGCATCTAGTTTCTCCCCAGAAAAACTGCCTCAGATTCATAATACAAACAGTGAAAGGGACCAGGGTCTGTATTACTTACAGAGTTCCCGGGGCTGCCATCGCTGTACGTCTCTGTTTTGGGTTCTACAGCCAATTCAGCATCCAGGATCTTGTCCACAGGCATGTCCTCATTGAAACTGCTGGTGGATTCTACCTCATTCTCACCCCGCTCTTTCCCACGCTGCCTCTCTTCCTGCACCGCTGCACACAGACACATAAAAAACACACATTTAAAGTACAACACACAGCATTTAAACATCCTGAACTAGTGACTAGAAAATCCATAATATTAGTAGTCTTAACTCCTAGCAGATAACACAAAAACACCCCCAACCAGTCGCGACAGATAGCCGCCCCTCCCTGAGCCTGGTTCTGCTGGGAGGTTTTTTTTCCTTCCCACTGTTGCCAAGTACTTGCTCATAGGGGAATGTCTGAATGTTGGGATTTTCTCTATTCTTGTAGCGTCTTTAGCGTATTATCTTACAATATTAAGCGCCTTGAAGCGACTCTTGTTGTAATTTGACGCGATATAAAACATTCAATAAACAAAACTGAATTGACCTGAAAATTATAGTCATACTATAAGACAAAATCACAAGTGATTTTTTTTTGTAAAACTGCAAAATGACACATATTGTTAAAAGTTCTAACCAACCTTTTTCCAACCCTCCATACACACCTTCTCTTTTCATGCCCATGGCCAGGCACTTCTGGTAGCGACAGTATTGGCAGCGGTTTCGCTGGCGCTTGTCAATCGGGCACTCCTTGTTATCTCGACAAGTGTAGGTGAGATCTTTGCGTACAGTCCTCTTGAAGAAACCTTTACATCCCTCACAGCTGTATACACCATAGTGCTTTCCTGAGGAGAATGAAGCCACAGGATCAATATTGTTTAGGACCACTATTCAGCTCACAGTGCATAAAGTGTGATGTTCTTAGTGGCTTGTAGACTAATATTTGGGCACATCTTTAGAATTAGGATTGGAAATGTGTTAACTATTTTCTGTATAGCAGACAACCTACTTGTAAAAAATACTGACAACATACCAATTTGCAGAAACATATGGCACAAATCCTGACAAAATACTTAACAAGCGTCCTTCAAACAAGTCCGTCTTTGTCTGTTATCTGTTCTCATCGGGGCGGGGGGAGTTGTGGTGGTGAGTGGGAGTGTAAATATGCTTACCCATCCCTCTCCTCCATCCTTACACACTAACATTACCTGAGGAGCGGTCCCCACAAATGGCACAGATGTGCTTTGACATCCCTCCCGGGCTCGTACACTGGTAGTTGATGTTTCCCAGATTCTGTAGGCCCGGCGGAGGCTTGATGTCCTCTGAGCTGCTAACACTGTTCATAGAGTTCATCTGCAGATGACAGGAAGAGAGAACAAAGAATTAAAGCTGAGGTGGTCAGAGCTGAACGGAACAGAGCAGAGGAGGAAGCAGAGGGGAAGTAAGAGTGTAAAGTTTTTGGTAGTCTCATGACACTCTCTCCCTTCCCCTATTTTCTCATTTTGTCTTCCGCTTGCTCATATTTTTTTTTTTGTTTTTGTTTCCCCACCCACACACTTTATTGTGAAAGTGTCTTGGTATGATCACATGCTCAGCCTGTAGGAGGGGCTGAGGCTTGTCATACAGGTTTTTTAATGTTTGCTGACGGGGAGAGTCGCAGGACGGGGGAGTCACGTGGAGCAGGTGCAGTTCTCAAACTCAGCAGCAGAGGGAACTCATGGTGAATTTCATGCTTTGTGTCGACAGTTGGCATTTCTGTTAGACCTCTAATGAAGGCCAAATGTATTTTATCTGACTTTTTTTTTTTATATCATAAGCAGTGCTAACAGCTGCTTTTGATCCCAAGTAGATGCACAATAATGCACACTTTAATTGACATGATTTTTATCTCTTACTACAACGTATGGTTTCGCAGCTGATCCCAAGGAACCCCATGAGATATACGAGTAGCTCCCAAATGTGGTACATTTAGACTCCAAACCACAAAGTATGGTTAATTTAGTCTCTTAAATGAGAAATAAATGTTTCCAAAAAAAGAGCAACAATTTAAGCATCCTTTGACTTCCTCATATCCGCTTTTTTCCTCTTATCATCACCCAGCCATTTGCACCTCTCTCAGAGACGAGACACATGGAAAGCATATTTGTGTGATCTCCAGATTCCAACCAGAAACAACAAGCCTGGCCTACATATACCTTGTACCATACAATGCAGCATGATATACAGTATAGGACATCCTTCTGACAGATCCTATCACTTATTTACAAAGTGCACTCTCAATATTCTCTAATGGCAGACTGAAATTAGGACTCTATGTCCATGAGTTTATGGCAGAGACCATCATACAAGAGTTCCTTTTTGCCGACATTCAGTTTAATTTCAGCATGCTGGTTGCCTGCAGGGAGACGGTCACACCCTAAATAAGCTTTCAGCAACAGCATACTCGCTTATTGGCGAGTTTGTAGTGAGCAGCGATTCAGCATAGTGTACAGTTTTCATAATTAATTTAGCATGACCTGAAAAATAAGTGTTTTTAAACAGTTGTTTAGACAACATGCAGCTTTACAGAGACAACAGGATGCTGTAGAAAAGGGCTACGAGCACTGCATATGGATTATTGATGCTTCATACATTCTTTATTCAACACATGGTATGAAGAAA
Source organism: Tylochromis polylepis (assembly GCA_015107715.1). Classification (NCBI taxonomy): domain Eukaryota; kingdom Metazoa; phylum Chordata; class Actinopteri; order Cichliformes; family Cichlidae; genus Tylochromis; species Tylochromis polylepis. The sequence goes on from VVHJ01053267.1 coordinate 16,353, forward strand.
ATACTGCAGGACATATGCAAGGTTTACTGAGTGATGCATTTGTTTTCGTTTTTTTTTTTTTAATTATATGTACAAATTTCTGTAAAATGAAAATAATTTTTTGAGTAAATTTTTGCTGATTGATGAGGTTCATTAAATCACTGATTATTTAACAGATCATAAAATCAGTTAGCCGCTACCCCAAAGCAAATGTGATGTCCACTCCCTTACTGTAAAATTCAAAGTCAGTCACAGTCATCCAAATAAATAAAATTTACACATATAATTTCTCCTTGTAATTAAAATAATGATTTCACCAGACTTAAAGCTATAATAATGAATTTGCCTATTTTGCCCCGTGTTGCTAACACTGTCATGTTCGTGAGCTTCACTTCACCCGTGAAAAACATACATTACGTGATAAAATGACCTACTAGCAGCTTTGCTTTTGGCAAGCAGCGAAAAGGCCAAAATCCCTATTATAAAATGTATATTATTGCCTGCTATTCCCAACAGCACTGGCCTGAATCTAGCCTTGCAAGCACCACATGCATGCAAACATCTTTGTTTCTGTTTGTAAGGCTGACTGTTAAATCACTGAGCTTAAAAAGTGCAACAGAGCTCCTGTGACATAAAAAGCCTTGGTATTAGTATATACCTAAATGAGCAGAAAAAAGTAAAATAAATAAATAGAAATATCATCAAAGGAGGAAGGAGAAACCAGGAAAAATTAGGTTGCATTTTCTCTGTGTTCCAGGAATCCATTAAGGGGCTAATAGTCAGCTTGTGTCTTATGTCCCCTTCCATGAGTGTAGTAATTCAGAACTCATGGATGACCTTTAGGGAGAAAAGTTTAAAGGTCAGCAGAAGGGTAGAAGAGTGAGAGGAAAGCCAAGGTACGCCTGCCAAACACATTGGATATGGCTAACCTTCAAAGTCCTGTCTGCTGGAGGAGATCCCAAGCAATAAAGGCACATGATCACCGAAAAACATGTTATTTAATACATGTGCACCTTGCCAAAAGTAACAGTTCTAGTAAGTAGAATTTGCATTCTTGACTACTTTAAAACACACAAACTCTGCTTCAAAACACATTCTCTGGTATTTCCAAGTGGGGTTCTGAGTGGTGCATATTTTTTACTTTTACCTGCCTTAAGAGTTAGCTTTGACAAGGAATGGTGAAAGAAGAAAAAAACTTTTAAATGCAAAAAAAATAAAATGAAATAAATAAATTCTGTCATGATAATTTCGTGGATACATATAAGCAACTTTATATTCAAACCATTTAGGGAAATAACAATTCATTGTTATCTTCTGACAACCAAAAACCTCCACACGTCTCACCTGTGGACTGCCGAGTGGTCCAAAGTTCATGTTGGGAGTAGACTGCAGCGATACAGAGGGCGAGCCCAGAGAAGATGTAATAACGGGATAGGGAGAGGCCAGGCCATTCATTGGAGAACCCAAGGTGGACATGGGGGACGGTAAGTGCCTGGAGGTGCTGATGACTGACGGGTGACCCACCATGCCGCCCATCGAAGGGGGGTGGGTGTGGGCTGTACTCATCGGCCCTGTAGAGTCTGGAGAGGAAGAAAGTTCATGTTGAAAAGAACAAGCAAATGCTTCTGATTTAGGAGTTAGGAATAAAGGAATTAGGAAGGTACACCCACACAAACAAATGCATCCATGCTACCACACATGCTTTCTCCGTGAAGATTGTACTTTGAGCAGACACTACTTGGGATAGGCAATACCTAACGCCACTTGAACAGCAGACTATTTAAAGGTGATTCTAATATTTATGTATATACACAGAGGCAGAATAACAGAAACATTATATAACCCAATACTGTATCTCTGCTAACTTTGGTCTTATGAATGACCTATTAATATGGGAACTTTGTGTATTACGAAAATCAAAATATCCACCCAAGGAAAGTTTTTAGCTGCATCTAAATAAACTGCTTGAATCTAAAATGCATGACTTTCAGGGTATTGGGTGACAGTGTAACAAGCTTGAAACCAATACTGACTTGTCTGACTTCATGAAGCTGAACTGGATACCACATATTTGCCAAATCACACATACAATAGACATAAAACTAATAAACAGAGTCTAATAAATTAAAATAAAACCAAAACCCCTGTTAGCTATTAAGTCTCCACCAACTTGGAAAAAAAAAATAAAAATCTGGCTCCACTATAGTTTGTCATTTGTCGCTGAGCCGATGTGTACAGTGTTTTTTACCTGAAACAATATTTGTAAAATGAAGACTGACCAAAACAGTAAAGTTGAGGAGCATAAAACCAAACTGATGATCAGGATAATGCCAAAACACTAAGCTCTACAGTGAGGAGATGGAAATCAGTGGCTTGTTCAAAAAGGACTTCTCTACATTACCATTAGTCATTTGATATGTTTATATGAAAATGAGCTTCAAGGTTCGACATGAATGAATACACCAAATAATCACACTTTAAAATGTAGAGTCTAGCATCTGACAAAATGATGATGTTATCCAATTATAATCCAGGTTTGGATTATATATTGTTGGCCAGTGGTGCCATGTGTCCTTTTGCAGTGTAAATTTAGCGACACAGAGTGAAGCCCATCTGATTTTGGTCACAGGATGCTGACTTTGCTCGGCGGCCATTGATGTAAACTGACAGGCTGGCATTTACATAGATGACCTACTTAGAAAAGCTGTCAGTCAGCTGGGTAACAGGGCATGGTGTGTAATTTCATGCATGTGTTGTAGCTGCGAGTAACACAGATTCAGCAAATACCATTATATACATATGGTATGTACAAGCAAGGGACCAAGACACGTTTTTTACACATTCATTATATTTACAAATGCCACAGGCTATCATAATACAGACAGATGCAATAAGCAGTATCCCTCTGGGCTAATGGCGATGACTCAACAACGTGAACAAAATTGGGTTTTCTTGAGCAAAATGCTACTGATGAAGAGTGACAGACCACCATATGCACATAAACATTTGGCTAAGTCTGCAGAAGTTTTTGTTTTTTGTCAGTGTATATCCCCTACCCCCATTCACTCTCTCACACACACACACACACACACACACACAGTGTGATACTGGGCCCTGTGCCACTGTTCTTAGTTAAATGTCACATTCTTGTGTCCTGTGTGCGTATATAAAGCTGGGTTGTGGCATGATGGCACAGACACGCAATGAACAGCACCTGTGTTTTGGGTTTCTTATAATCTTCAAAGGTCTTTTTTTTTTCTTTTTTCCCTACATCAAAGCCAAACCGGGTGCCTGGAGAGAGCCCCAAGGGAGGGTTCAATGTCTTTTTGTCACCACTACTAATAACCTAGATCTCCAGAAAAAAAAAAAAACCCACTTATTTAACTTTAAAAGTTTAAAAGATGATTATGGATTATGCATTTTCCAGCAGATAATAATGGAGTCTTTTATTGCTTGAAAGTGCATTTAGCAGAGATTCACGGTTGTAATCAAATCTGAAAAGTTTCTAAAAATACTGTAAATAACAAGAAAATGCTAGTGATCAATTAAAATCATGAGTCAAAAACAGCGTGACTACAGCGTGACCCATGAGATGCTGGAGATTAGCCAGGCAGCAAGAGCTGCAGCTAGTCGATTTGTTTGCCTGGTTTATTGTGAAGTCTCATTTTACACACAGTTACAAATAAATTGCAGGTTCTAGCTTCTCTAATGTAAAGAATTTGATGCTTCCCCCTATTTTATGTGACAGTAGACTGATTATGTCTAAGGACTGCTGGACTGTTGACCAGACAAAACAAGACATCTAAAAAAATCTTGCAAGATTTAAGACTCTGAAGGGAAAGTTTCACCATTTTCAAGAATTAGTAACCACAGAAAAGATTCTGGCAACTAATCAACAGTACAAAAAAGTATCAGCTATGACCTAGACCTCGCTGTGACTAGTGTGATAATCTTAAATCAAAAGAGCCATCTCAGCTCCTCCTGTATGTCATAATTACACAAGATCTGAATTTTATGTACTTGTCAGCACTCTTTCAAAAGCATGTACTTTTTCCAGGCTTTTAAATTTATTGAGTGCATTTTAGATTTCATCAAAAATATCAGTGTAAAACAAAATATGATGCTCCCATTGAAAGAAAACATCCTATCCATATGCTTTGGTTTGTAATTATTATTTACAATCTCTGCTTCTGAAGTTTGCATTATATTATTTATTTTGAATTTTACAAATGTTACATTGCTGTCATCACTTTTTCTGCAGGTCCCTTTACTAACTTTGTCACTGTGACTTGAAATGGAACACACAAATATAAATTAAACTTGGTTTACCTTATCGGACCTGATAAAAATGTGTCAAAAAATGCTAAATGCTGGTCCTGAGGCGACGACTGTCAAAGAACTGAAAATCCATTTGTTTGTCTAATTCGGGGGGGGGGGGGGG
>VVHJ01053271.1:2876-32876 GCA_015107715.1 Tylochromis polylepis
CCATCTACTGAGGCTGTATGACTTTTACTGGTCTGTTTTAAAAGACTTCCTATCCTTCTCACACTGTCCCTTTTACTGAGACAACATGTACATGCACAGTAGCACATCATGCCATCAGAGCTCTTGTTTATAAACTTGGTGTTCACACAACACGAGCCCTGACAGACATTTACACCAAAAGGGAGACGCTGTAAGAAAAGTGTGCACCATGTGCACAAAGATTTTGGAGAGTACTGTTGTGACAGGAGAGGATGTGATTGTGAACCACATTCTTTCCAGTCGCATCGTTTACCTACATGCAGTCTCAGTCTTCCAGTTGTTCAGTACCGAGTATCAATTGCTCATTCACTCTTTATTGACAGTTTATTTACTTAGAATATAGCTTGAACCAGTTCCACAGGCCGCAGCATTTATAGCCTGCAGTCCTTCCTAGATGGGCCTTTAAAAAACCGCAGTACACACAGAATAAGGCATTTGAAAACAGTTCTTGTACGATGATACAGTAGAGCACCATGAAGTCACGAGCGTCAGTTGAAATGTTCAGTCATGCTCAGTCCTGAGTTCTGCGTGCAAAGATTTTAAGACGGCTCTCCATAAACCCCTCTTTGGACATTAGGAGCTTTCTGTTTTTTCCACTGAAGTTCAGTCTAGTACTTGACCGTTTTCAGGGGAATGTGTTTTGTTTGGACAGTGTCTTTACTCTGACCTATGAATCATTCAAGGGATGAACCAATGTTGTGTCTACACATAAAAGGTAAGGTATGGTGTTAAGGAGAGAAATGCAGAAGGACGGATGTGATGGAAATGGCTATGGTGAACATGGACTTGGAAAAGAGAGGAACCTAGGGTGATGTATAGGAGTGGAAGGATTGGAATATAGCTTATACAGAAGGTGCAGTGTGAAATAGATTCAATTCAGTTAGGTTTTATTTATATAGTGCCAAATCACAACAACAGTTGCCTCACGGCGCTTTATATTGTAAAGATCCTACAGTAATAGATTAAATGCATTTTTTTATATCTACATGGAAAGTCACCCACACTAATTATTTTATCTGCGATCTGAGCTGAGCACTAAATCAGCCAAAACGGCTGAGAAATCAGACACAAACTCTGATTAAGGCCCAGGTGGACCGTAGATAACGACAAATGAAACTGGTCTTTGAGTTTTCCAGCTAGGGTGGACGCGGCGAAGCAAACTAAAACTGAATTACAACTCTGTTTTATGTGTAAGAGCGTTCACGCTCATCATATGAAGTAACTGTTTTCCTCCTGCAGTATCTGGCCTTCACGTGTGGTTTGGTGAGAGGAGCTCTATCCAGTCTGGGAGTGAAGAGTATTGTGACTTCTGAGGTGTCCATCATGCCTTCGTGTAAGGATTTATTCATTCAAAAACCTTTTTTAAAAGAGCATTCAACCATCATCTACAAACTGAGGTTTGGGCGTTTGTTTTATCTGCTGAGTAAATTCCATTAAAATGCCACTGAGTGGTTCAGAAAGAGAAGTTTGTGTCACCCACGTACAGGATTAAAATATGCCTCAGATATTTTAAATGGAGAATACTTGTGTGATTTTTTTTTTTTTTTTTTTTTTTTTTTTTTTTTAACATGAACTGATTTTGTGCTTCTTTTTTTGTTTTTAATCACAATCTCTAGTGCAAAATGATCAACCTCCAGCAGTGCTCACAGGTATGGTTTAATGGAAAGAAACATTGTGTCATTTAATGTGTGGAGAGGAAAACTGTCAGCGTGTTGTAGTGATTTTTTTTTTTAAATCAGACATTGCACTTTCTTTCAGCCACTGATAAGGTCGCCTTACTTATTGGCAACTTGAATTACTCCAACCACCCGGCCTTGATGGCACCCGTCATGGATGTACATGAGCTCAGCAACCTCCTGCGGCAGCTTGGCTTCAGAGTCGTTTCCTTGCTGGATCTGACTAGGGAGGAGATGCTTACTGCTATTGACAAGTTCATTCAGCTCCTCAACAAAGGCGTTTACGGTGAGTGTAATCACTTTTTTTTTTCTTTTTCTGCATATTTCTTTTGGAAAAAGCTTTGTCGTTAGCTGAATTTCAGTATTCAGCTTCTGTTCTTAGAAAATGCTGATAATATTATTTAGAGGTTTATGTGGCACCTAAAGCACTGTAACTTCCTTCGTCATGTTCCGTGGCTCTTATCTTGTGATCGATGTGTGATAACGGCTGTATGACTTCATACGTATGTGGGACGATGCGGCCATTTCCACGTGCTTGTAATATAGCTCGTTCTTTTTATGTTTTACTATTCCACTCATAACAGTGTGTTAGTGTTTAAAACATAAAAAAAATAAAGTGTAGGTTTCAACAGCTACTATTATTGGCACAGTTTGATAATGGAGCTGTAATATTAAATTGCTGTGAAGTGATACTGTCTGCTGCTATTCTCTCTTTCTGTTGTTAATAATGAAACAAAGGTTTTTAGAAGTCCGGCATCTTTATGATGATGTGTTACATCCACAAATTGACTGTCATGTATTCCAGGACTGCAGAATTACTGCAGCACTTTTGTTATTGCAGTACTAATTAGATGTGTATTCTCTCTACAGGCCTCTTCTACTATGCGGGCCATGGTTACGAGCATGCGGGAAGGAATTACTTGGTGTCCGTTGATGCTCCGCAACCGTACGGAACTGAAAACTGTGTCTGTGTGCAGAGGATCATGCTCAGCATGCAGGAAAGGCAGACTGCACTGAGTGTAATCCTACTGGACACCTGTAGAAAATGGTAAGTGCAGCACTGAGCAGATATCTGCATATGTGAATTTATTTGTAAAAGCTCAGTTAACATGATATAGATTCGTTATTTGAGTAACTTCATTTCACTCTGTAGGTACAACCAGGGTTCCTTACTATCTGCCATCAAGCCACTGGCGCCCAGCGGGAACACAGTATATGGTTATGCCACGTATGTAGTGTTAATTAGTTGTTTTGTATTCAACTGCAAATGGAAAAAAAAAAAATCAATTAACTGATTTCATGTGCAGATTGTTTTTGGTTTATAGCATAAAATTCTAGAAAGTCATGCATAATAAAAATAACCCTTCTTCTTTAATTATTACAGGTGCGAAGATGCTGAAGCATTCGAGGTCCAGGACGGGGGCAAGAGTACTGGGATTTTTACAAAGTACTTGAACAAGCACATCCTGCAAGCTGAGAAAGTCACACATGTCTTAGAGAAGGTTTCAGAGGGTAAGAGTTGTTTTGAAAAATCAAGAATGTGGTTTTTACTTTGTTTACATGATGATTCATTTCCAAAATACCTACGTGTAATATAAAGTGCTGCTGTAAAAACAGAAATAGCTTTGATTGAGTGAGACATTAATGTGGCTGACACCAAAATCATTACTGTTTCATTTTTAAGAAAACCATACATGTCAACTCAAACTACAAATGCACATTTCCTGCTTTTTGTTTCTGTTCAATTTATTAGGGATATAAACACATAATTCAGTAGGCTGACAGTTAGAGATGAAGGGTAAATAGCACTGAGGGGAACAGGTTGCCCTTTGGTATACTCCACGGACCACAGACAACTTTTGGAATCGCTCGTATCTCACTTTAATGTTGTTTACTCGGGTCCTGTAAGTAAAGCAATGACTGTGTGGGAAGCTGTTCAGTGTGTTTGTCAGTTTGATGGGCCCCTGGTAGAAGAAATTTTCAAAATGCCACTAGCATGTGACCTCATTCTTTGGAAATTCACACTGTTGGATAGAGAAGAGCAAGAAACCTGAGAGCTGCAGAGTGCAAGACAGCTGCTCTGCAGTTTGGGCACTCCCTGCCACTGCTCTCATGGGCTCACTCACAAATTAAAGCTACCAGAACAGGACATCCTGTCTCTGTATGTTAAAATATTTAAATGAATAAATGTGGTGTTGGTTATCAAAATTTTTTTTCTTTTTTTTGATAGTAATAAATCTCTCATTAAAGGAGTGTACTCAGTTTATTCGGATGACAACTCTAAATCTGTGTCCTATTCTTTGAGCATAGTTTTAGTTCTCCCTGAATATTCCCCCTTTTTAGTCCTGTTAATGATTTTGTTTTCCATGTGTTGCATCTTGTGAAGAGGGGTTTTTCCAAAACTTGTGTAGTCAGTAACAGTGAATTTTAAAAATGCTTTTTTAAAAAAAAAAATATCCCAGAGTTCCTCAAATACAACCATGAGATTCTGATGAATCGCTCATATATTTTTTCTGAAACATTCCTCGTTCCCAGCAGTTTCATGATGAACAGAGCACTAGGAGGATTGGAAGGTTTGACAAAGTTTTTAAGCAGTGCTGATTTTCTCAAAGTTGTTCAAACAGGACTGAGTTAGAGGAAGGGGTCAGAAAAATCTACATGCATGTGCAGCTGCTGTAGTTCATTGTATTTGCCTCCACCTGAGCCCCTCCTTTTCTCCACCAGATCTGGGCAGAGATCCTCTAATCACAGGCAAGCAGGCGGTGGAGATCAAACATACCTTGAAGGAACCACGATCCCTTGCAGACCCGGTTCAAACCACCGGCCACACAAAAGAGCTTCACCTGCGAGACGCCTGCTGGAGACAAGCAAATGGTGAGATGGGAGAATGTGTTTTTTTTTTTTGTTTTTTTTTCTTCTTTATGGATGTTACTGCTAGTGACGGAATATTCGCAAATATGCTTTATTTTCCACTGAAGCAAAACAAACTACAACTCTGTAAGGCATTTGTGCTTGTACTGGTGCATTATGTGTTACTTACCATGTGGCCATCTCACAGTCTTTAATAAACAGTGCAAGCCATGATAGACGCAAAAAAAAAAAAAAAATCTGTCCCTCTAGTTTTTCCACTTCTTTGTAAATTTCCTGATGTTTAGTGCGATATTTCAGCAATCTCCCTCCAGGAATTTGCTGACATTTGAGAGCACATATATTGAGGCCATGATTGTTAGTCTCTCGCTGATAAATTTAAAAAAAAAAGTAGCTGGAAATGCACAAGAAGGAAGCGACTGTACCGAACGGGCCAGTAACAATGGGGGCTGCGGGCTGCGTTGACCCGACATGCTGTTACATCTGAGGTGTTTGCAGTCATGACGTAGATTTCTCGCTGAAGCATAAATCCCCACTAAGAGAGTGAGTGTACTGTTTAACCTTTTTCTCACCTCCTACTCAACAATGTGTGACAAACTAAATGTAGACATTGTGGTTTGATATTTTTTTTTTCATCTCAATTCATCATTCCGTTTGATTAATGCAAAGAGGGAAATGGTTTATTTTACCCTGTGCATTTTCCCCTTTGATGGAAGGAAGTCTGTTTTGACAGCTCAGACTTCCTCGTATTTTCTTTTTACACATTTGCTCAAATGGAATCTTGATATTGTGGGTTAATCTAAGAACTGGTCCTAGATGGAAGATAAAAGTCTGCAGCTTGAGATAAATGAGCTGCTGAAAGTCCTAATATGGCCATGGGCTCTGCAAAATCCTCTTTAAGTAAATACCAAAATGATTTTTTTTAAAAAATGGTGAAAGAGTTTTGGTACATGTTGTTTTTAGGCATGTTTTTTTTTTTTTTCTCCCTTCTGTTTAAAAAAACAAAACAAAACAAAAAACCCCCAACTAAACATTTCACATCTGCTTTCAGAGCTACCACGGAAGAAGCGGCTGATGTTTCTTTGTGGCGTAGAAGTGGAAGTCAGCTTCTCAGCTTTGTACTCTAATGTTCTCGTAGCTTTTGCCACTGTAAAGACCACAGGCTCCCATACCCAGGACTGCGTGGTCACACTAAGTAGTATACCTGTAAGTAATTCTTATTTTCCACTTCACTGTCAGACTTTTTCACCAAATTCGGCTATCCGAACAGGCCTAAGGGATGTGTACAGTACCCTTGGAGTACAAAGGCAGGGGCATTGTTAACGGCAGTATGACTAATTTACAATGCACTGAAATGTCACTGTTATACTGTTGCATAACTGCTTTTGATTTTTGGCAAAGCCTATCAGTAAACTCAGGATCTGGATAAAAAATTTTCAGCTTGTCCCTACATGATAAATTCCACATGGCTCACGGCAAAATGCTGTCAGTTTCCACTAGACAAAATGGATTTCTCAATGATGACCATTCACACCCACGTTTCACATGTGTGAGGAAGTTCTGCCCATATATAGGCTTCCAGCATGCTGCAACCACAGACGAATCAGGAAGCAGTAATGGTTATGAGCAGTACTGCTCTTGTGAAATACTTCCATCAGTTTGGCTGACTTTGACTCTTGCGTAATACTGACATCTAGTGGCTGATTTATGAATGTGATACCGCACTTTCTAGCAAGGACTCAGTGCCAAACCACTGTAAATACAGCTGTTTATTTATATTGATGAAGATGGTTAACATATATAATAATAACATTATTTGTACTTTTAATCCTCAGACGATGGAAGACATATTTTCCAGGTCTGGCAGGTCAGAGGAGATGGACTCACTACTACTTATGAATAATGATAACCCAGACTGTACTCTGAGGCTTTGTGCTCTTCAAAAGCTCAAGGTATGCATCCCTATATCTATCCTAATTTCTTTTTCTAAAAGTGTTTACTCCTTACAATAATTGTTTGTTTGTTTTTCTCCCATTTGTATTTATTTATTTATTTATTTATTTTTAGGAGTCGATGGTCATAAAGGTGGATCTACACTATACTCACAGAGACAGTAAGCTGCGTCAGACAGAAAGCCAGCGGGTGGACATAGGAAAGCCTCTCGTGGCTTCCTGTAAGCTGTACAGGAGGAATCATGCAGCAGCAGACAGGAAACAAGAAGGCGCTTTTGCTAAAAGCATGGGCAACATCGCTAGCAGCAAACCCCCGCTGCATCAGACTGGGTCATGCCGCCCTTTCACTAGAAAGGCGGTGTGTGCTGCTAAAATTCCAGTTACGTGGAGCAATGAACCTGAAGAGAATGATGAGAATGACTTCAGCTGTCCACATTAAAACTTTCTGGTACTACTTTTGTAAATACTGGTTGGAAATCTGTTGTTTTGTTTACAGTTGCTGTAAACATGTTTCTACTTGTCTATGAATGATGACTATAATTAATGAATAAGTGAGTCAGTGATTGAGGTTTGTGTTTGTTTTACCAACTTTTAGCTGTTAGATTAGTGGGCACAGTAACACTGTAAGATGATTTTCATCATAAATTATATGCTTAGAAAACATTAATTGTACATGACACTTTTTTTTCTCCATCAGTGGCAAGCTGGCTGGCCTAAATTATTAAATTAAGACAATACTGTCAGTAATTTATCTAATAAAGACTACTACATTGATCAAAAAAACAAAACAAAAAACCAACCCAATTTGTCACTCATTTATTATGTCAATGTGTTTTGTTGTTGAACTTTAAAATCTACATTTTAATTGTTGGGGTTTTTTTGTGTGTGTTTTTTCTCCAAGGAGCATTTTCACAGTGATGCTTAATTTAAGTTTGTAGAATAAATTAAAACATGGAAGTTTTAACCTTGCTTAGTACTGGGTTGGGCCGTCTTTTACCTTTGGACTGTCTAAATTTTTCATGGTATTAATTCAGTAAGGTGCTGGAAACATTTAGTTAATATCGGTTGTTTATCTTAAGTTTCAAACCCAACGTATATTATCAGATCGTCACTATATTTGAGTAAAATGTGCTTTTAAATCAAAACGAAGAATTACAATCTCAAATAGCTCCCAAGTCTTCTGGAAAAATCAAAGTAGGTTTGTTTTTTTTCCTTGAGTGCCTAGCCTATACCCAACAGATAAATGAATTTCAATGTATATAGGCTAAAAAGTGCTTTGGGTTGTATTACTAGCTATAGTACTGTGCAAAAGTCTCGAGCCACCCCTCAGTTCTTTATTGTTTTTAGTAAACTGGGAAATGGGTGCTTTGATTTACTGGAACATAGAAATGCAGCATATGAGACAAAACAGAGTTTGTACAATTCTATTGAGCTTGAAAGACAATATTTGCTATGATCGCCTTTATTCTTTGACAAAGTCTGAACTGTGTTAGGCAGCTTTCTTGGAATTTATTTAGGTAGTCTTCAGGAATAGTTCTCCAGGCGTCTTGAGAGACATTCAAAGCTCTTCTTTCGATGTTGACTGCCTTTTGTTTCGTTCTCTGCCCCACACTGCTTTTGCCCCAGTTATGCTTTTACTGCATTGGCAGTGTTTTTAAGATCACTGTCATTCTGAAAAATGAAACTGTTGTCAATCAGACGTTTGCCAGAAGCTATTGCATGTTGAATCAAAATCTGACTGTACTCTTCTGCATTCATGATTTGATCAACTTTGGTCGTCAGGTTGTTTTTTTTTTTCATATTTCTTAAGGACATGATTTTGAGATACTGCTCATCTGCCATAGATAGTCTTGTTTCGGTTTTGTTTTTTAGGCTCACCACTTCTGCCTTTGTCCTCCGCTTTTTCAGTTTCCTTTTTTTAAAATTTTATTTTAGTGCAGCTATAAGCCAAGTTTTCAGCTAACAGGTTTTTGGGAATCACCTTGTTGGTGCAAAAGTATTTTATGATTCCTGTCAAACTGTTCTAGCTTTGGCAGTTTCTGCAGATTCAAGTAAAGAAATGGGAATAAATTATGTGTTTTTGTAACAGGCTTCTAGCAATGAAGTGCTTAAAGATGCAATTTGAGATTGCTGAATCGGTCATTTGTAGACCCAACACGGGTTCGTGCCTTGGGATAGGTGCATTTTTTTTATGCTTGAATGGTTCACTGGTCAGTGTTAAGTGGCAGAACAAGCAAATGCAAATGAACAAACAAAAATCCATGGTCTAAAAAAGCTGAAAATGGTCTGAAAACGAGTGAGAAATCAGCCAATGTAAAAACAAAAGAAAAACAAAAAAACTTTGACTGACATGAGAAAAAAAACCCCTGGAGATTATTGTTCAAGATCTTTTTTTTAAATTACAAAAAAGTCTGGCTAACTGGAAGCAAAATAGAAATAAGGGGTGACTCATGACTTGTACAGTACTGTACTTCTACAGTAATGTGATTACATTTTACCATACAGTAGGTCGACATAATGCCCACCAGGGGGACAATTCTAACACTCGAACTACCTGCATTAATAATGGATATTGTAGTCTTGACCTTATTAGTGAAATATCATCTGTACTATTAATTAGTGCATATATGTGTATTTTTTATTTGTACTTGTATATTTCAAGTAGTCTGTGAGTTATGAAGGAAAATGTAAAAAAAAAAATGTTACAATTGCATCTCAAAATAGTCTAGAAGTTCTCCTCTGACCTCTGAGCAAGGCACTTCCCCTAGACAATATAAATACATTTACGATCTAACGACATTTGGCTTCAAGTATTTAATTAGGAAAAACTCATAAAGTCACGTCTGGGACATAAACGTGTATTAGTACGTGTAATGATCAGGTTTGGTAGGCGACGGTTATATTAAATCAACAACTTTCGACCCCGAAACAGCATGATGACGTACTCTACTTAAGAACAAAAATAAGCGGGTTGCACACAGTCCCAGTTAGCTCGCCGTGATCGTATAGTGGTTAGTACTCTGCGTTGTGGCCGCAGCAACCCCGGTTCGAATCCGGGTCACGGCAGGGAATTACGTCATCCTTGGGACAAAGCTTTTTTTTGTCTTCTAGATTTCAGTTATTCAAATTGTCAATACACTCTTACGCCACTTTAGCGTGATTTTGGGGGGGATGCTCTAATACACGCTTTGCATTTCCGTTTTAGCCTCATTAAACAATTTCACGCAATTTGCTTGCCGCAATGATGATGAATGGCCGGCAGGTGGCAGCCCAATACATTTAATATCCACCACCCGGGAAGTTGTGTGACACCCGATGCCACTGGTTTTAGGTCAGCCAGGTAGGCATAGCTTGGTTTCTCTCCAACGTTTTATCATGAACCTGAAGTCTACCTCGAAAGACGCATTAAATGATTCATGTTATGACACTGCTCCTCACACAGCATCATTTAAGTTCATACTGACTGAGTCATAAAAAGAAGCTAATCTTTTAAAAGTTTCCTAATGGATACTTGCTGGTCACGAGAAAATTAGGCGTAAGAAATGAAAAATCAGTATATTTTGAAACTTCACACTCCCGTTGGCTCTCTTTGACGTCAGTTTTCATTTGGACCCGCCCGCTTGCTCAAGTGGCAGCGGTGAATGGTGAGAGATAATCCTCGGCTACACACAGACACACACACACACACAGCAGCAGGGCTGAGCTGCCTCTGGATCTGGATGCGGGCATCCTTGGATTTCGCTCTCAGCACGGGCCCACAGCACGGAAAACTTAACGGGACAACAATGGTGCTCGCCTCGGCGGCTGAATCCGTGGCTGCTGGTCGTTCAGGGTACCGGGAAATGCGGTCAATGTGACATTCACTTGCACGCTGGTGTTCGAGTTTATTGTTCTGGTCCTGTAGACGCAGAGCGGCGAAACCTGGGAGAGAAAGATGTTGAGCCGATTTATGAGTGGCAGCGTCAGGAACCTTGAGCGGGAATACAGCTGCACGGTCAGGCTGCTGGACGACACGGAATATACGTGCACCATTCAGGTTAGTCACCTGTTTATTCACTCCGCAGCGCGCTGCGATTGTGTCTGACCTGGCAGACAGAAAAGCAAGTGTTTTAGCAGGGGGGTGGCAGCAAGTGCCTGAATGCCCCGCTGCTGCTACTGCTCCTCCTGCTGCTGGTGTCAACCAAGATAAATTAGACCTAAAATAGAAACGTGTACTTATTTATTTTCGCCATCCCGAATAGGCTTGTGCAAACCTTTTTTCTCCCTCTTTCATGACCTACTATTCCCTCAACCATCAGAGAATACAGTCGTGGGATTAGAGACGTTAGGGAGCCTTGTAGTACAGACATAACTCAAGCTCGGGTTGAGTGGTTGCCAGAAGCTCACTATCCTCTTAAAGTAATGAATGAAAGCAGTTTTTTCCCCCCCTCCTTCTGTATTATTATTATTATTATATCCTCTCCAAGCTTGAGAAGGGAGGCTTGTTGGTAATGCTGCCCATGCAGTTTCCAGCAATGCACATAGGGTATCCCATGAAACATGCCCCCTCAGTTGCACAATGTGTCACTACACTGATAAAACCAAAGATGTGCCATGTGTTGTTGATGCAGGATTGAATGTGATGATAGCTGCAGCTTCCCTGTGTGCACGAATGGCACATCTCCTCTCCTCTAGAGGGATTTTCTATAGCCCAAAACAAACTATTGATATTGTCAGCTCAGGCATATTTCTTTAAAAATTTAAAACAAGCCCAGGCCCTGATCATAATAAGTGTCTTTCCCTTCCTTTGGTTTCTCTCTGCTCCCAGCGTTGCTTTGATGATGGTGCAGTTTTATGTTCGTGCTGATTTTAGTAATAGGTGAGAAGGCCTGTCACTTCAATTACAATACAGCAACTGCTCTGTTTGTGGATGCTGTGGAGTTGTAGTGAAGTGATGTAAGGAAACCCTGGGAGAATTCTCCTGATTAGTCAGCAACATGTAGACACACACACCGAAACCCCTCTCGCAGCATACCAAGGAATCGTTTAACCTGTAATGTGGAACAAAGAAACATTAATAAGACACAAATGATTGTTGTCACTTTGGTGTCTGCTGTCACCAGCAAGCTACAGAGCTACCACTCCTCTTTTCCTCAGCGAGCAAGTGTGAAATGCAAACCGCAGTTACTATAGGATCGTGACTGTGTGCCCAGGTTGTAAACAGATCTGCATTTCTGCTTGGAGGGCTGAGCAAGAGATGGAGCGGGGCCAGATGGACTGTGAAGCCAGCAGGTGTGCTGTTTGCAGCAGAGTCGTGTGGTCTAGGGGGCTGACGTCACCAGGGTGGAAAAGAGAAGAGTGGAGTGCAAGAGGAGAATGCTGTAGCTCTGCTGTGATTGTCTGGCATCCTGGTTATCTTTCTGCCTAACCTGGCCCGGGGAGGGAGGAGTATAATCCACCTGACTAGCCACATTGGTTTCATGACCCGCCAGGAAAACAAAAACAGGGTATGCAAACTAGCTCAGGTCATATACTCGTTGACCCTCTCTTTCACCTGATTTGTTTCCAGTGCACTTTCAAACTTTTCAAAGGATCCGAATTCATATTTTTACCCTTCTTCCATTCCCTGGCATCCAATCAGGTGACATTTATTCAGTTACTGTAACCACCCCCATGGTGTCTGCATAATAAAACCACCTTCAACAGAAATTAGAAGCACAAAGTACGCATGCACCAGAGCAAAGCAGGGCACCAAGGGCTTTCAGAAGAAGGGCAGGAAATGTGTACGTCTTTTTAAAGCGGTGGCAGCTGTAATGCACGAACATAAGTTTTGCTTTAATGAATTATGGATCTTTCCACTATGTTTGGGGAAGGGAAAGTGAGCACATCTCATTAGACCGCCCTGTAAGACAAGTTCTTGTCTCCATGCAGGTTGATGGAAGTGCCTGAAATCCTCTTTGCCCTCAGGCTTTTTCTGCTCTGTGATTTTAATGTTGCAATGCAATGTTGCCGCACAGAGTCAGCCTGAGAATTAGCTGTGCCTCACATTTTTGTCATTTCCTGAGAATAAAAGATGAATCACATTTTTTAAAAAAAGGAAAAAAAAAAGCTTGCAGTCGTGTAGCTGATATTGCTTTCACACACTGTGTGTGTGTGGGGATATAACACTTGTCACTGAGAAAACAGATTTAGGTCCCAGCAATATTATGTCACCTTTAAAGGACATCACTGTAAAATACACCATGTGAAAAGGAAAGTATACCCTCTTTCAGTTCTATGGTTTTATGATGAGGACATGATTAAAAAAAAAAAAAATCATCTGGTCCTGGCAGTTTTAGAAAAGTGGGTAAAACCAACCTCAGATGAACATCACCACAAGGAATATTAAACTGTGTCATAATATATTTTGTAACAAGTCTAATCCAAAATGCAGACGTAGAATGTGAAAAGTTAAGTACATCCTTACTGTTTTTCATAGGAATTTAGGCAGTAAGTATCAGCCAGGTGTTGCTAATCAAATGCACTCTTAAAAGCAGAAGTTTTGTCAGTTTGCTGGTCTGAGGCGTTCAGGTGTGTGCTAACATAATACCAAAAAGGAAAGACATCAGCAATGATCTTAGAGAAGCAATTGTTGCTCAACCATCAGATCTAGAAGGGTATTTAGAGCATTTCCAAACAAGTTTGAAGTCCATTATTCTACAGTGAGAAAGATTATTCACAAGTGGTATACATTCAAGACAAGACAGTTGGCTATCCTCCCAGGAGTAGATGTCCTGGGAAATTCAAAAAAGTCAGAGAAACTGCAAAAAGCTACATCTCAGACTCGACAGGCCTCAGTTGGCATGTTAAATGTTAAAGTTAATGACAGAACAATTAGAAAAAGGCTGAGCAAAGATGGCTCTTGTCTCTAAAAAGAACATGGTAGCACAGCTTAGGTTTGCAACCTAAAAGAACCACAAGACTTCTGGAACAATGTCCTTTGGGCAGACAAGAACAAAGTGGACATGTTTGGCCATAATACATAGCACCACGTTTGGCAAAAACCAAACACAGCACACCTCATACCAACTGACAAGCACGGTGGTGGAGGGGTGATGATTTGGACTCGTTTTGGAGCCACAGCACCTGAGCACCTTACAGTCATTGAGTCGACCATGAACTCATTAGTATACCAAAGTATTCTAGAGTGTGAGGTCATCTGTCCAAAACCCAAAGCTTGGATCCAATTTAGAATTTTCAAACATGCCTGATTTTGGACAGTCAGAGGAAGTCAAAGTACCTTAGAGTGCCCTTGCCATCCAGTAAGATTCAAACTCAGGTCCTCCTTGCTGTGAGGCAACAGTGCTAACCACTGTGCTACCAACGTAGCTATGAATTTCATTTTATTTATAATTACAGTTTTGCAGAAGTCCACTGTCTTGTAGGCCACTTCTGAATCTGCAGATCTATCCGTGATGGAGGCTGTGGGTTGACAGTCAGATGCACACTGTGGGCTAGGTCCCCCCACCATCTTTATAGTTGAATTTCTATTTAAAGTTCAAGGAGTACAGAAAAATGTGATTGCTTTTTTGGCATAGGGGAGCAGCCCCACAACTTCTCCACCAATAAAGTAAATTATAGCTCATCTTCTTAGAAAGACAAGGATAAGCATAGGTTTCTAACAGCTGTTTTGTTATTTGAATGCACAGACAGTAGCTCGCAGGCCAGTCTCACTTCTACCACTTACCAGAAAAAAAATATGCTAAGAAAAGAAGGAGTTTGCTGAAGTTTTATATTCTTTAACCAAAACGGTGAACACAATCAATCCTCTAGAAGTTTTCCTGAGGTTTGCTGACATCTTGTTGAGGAGGCTGCAAGGGGATGGTAGCCTTATTGAGGGTGCTTTACTTTGAAACACAGTGCCAGCAGCTCAGCTGTTGCTACGGGGACTCCACAGTTACTCTAACAAAATGTGAGATCACTCAGTGGTCAGGATGCCTCTTCCAAAAGGCCACAGACAAAGATGTAGCTGTTAGTAGTTACAGGAAGGTAATTTATTCCCTGAGTGCTCCCAGAGGACACTAGTGGTGATTTGACTGTTGTCATGTTTTTCGACAACAGGACTATCATGGGGCTGTTCCACTGATGCATATTTACTCTTGTAATTCCCATCTGGTATATAGATATTTTATGAAGTCTAAAATGAATAAAATGATTTTATTGATTTCCATATTGCTTATATTTTTGACACGTGCAAATGTAGTACCTGATTGTTATGCACCTTCTTTCGTTTAAAAATGCGTGTCAGTAATAAAATTAATTAATGAATTGGTCACTGTTGTGGCTTAATGGGACAAGTCAAGAATTCTGCTGTGGAAAAAAAAGTCTGAACTTTGAGTAGAACAATAAAATAATGAACAGAGTTATAAAATGTAAATAAACATACTGAGTTATGGTTTATACTGGTTTGAACAGGCGTTTGATACCGTACACTTAATGGATATATTCTTGTGAAATGGTGGGACGTAAAGAGAGCTGTGCGTAAACGGATGCCCACTAGCTTGTGGTTTGTTATGTTAATTTGAAAATATTGAAAAAACACTTTGTAGTTTTGATAAGTTCACCTCAAGTCAAAATCTTCATTGGGGAGTGTGGCTAGCTTGAAAACAAATGTTTATTTGCAGTAAGGGGTGAACGATACAGCCTTTCTGATAGAAAAAGATACTAAACAGTGGATTATTGATGCTTGCAGGCAGCTTCATTTACAAGTGTAAGTAAATGGAGGGAATATTCCATCCTTCTTTTCCAGTGAGCTGCTGTCACTAATGACACACTTCCTAATTTGAAGTGCATCTACTGAAACAGTGCCAGCAGCACTGTGCAATAATAGTGCCACAGCTTTATACCCGGTGACCCAGCACGAAAAATGTAAGCACAAGGGAGTGTCTAGGGAGTGTTCTCTCTGGGTATTTCAAGTAAAAGTGTAAAATAACTGGTTAGCACTTCAATTTAACAATAACTAAAGTAACTAAACTTTGTAACATGTCAGGAGCTACATAAAATTGCAAAAATTGTATATTAGGCCAAGCTTTTTAACCAGCTGCTTACGGCCCTGCTTTTCCACCACGGAAACACATCAGTAATGTGCATCCACTGTTTGCACTTGCTGTTCTATGGAGTGCAAGTAACGAGTGCAACTAGTGCTCCAGCAACATTCGGTTGCTCTTTACATTTGGGCCTCACCTCACCGGGTGCTAGCATCTCCTTGTTTGTAGCCTGGTTTTACTCTATTCCACCTTCAGCGGTAAAATGTTTCTTGCATATTTTTTGCGCTTTGTTGGAAGTTGTTGAAATACCAAACCTACTAAATTGTAATCAGAAGATGAGATGTGGCTCTTGCTCTCAGACATGCCCGGGCTTGTCCTATTGCACAGAACATAGATTCATGGCATTGCCATTGTAATGATATCGCAATATAACATTTTTATATCATTTAAAAATGTATACCAGTATTATCACAGATGATATGATATGGCATAAAACTATTTGCAGCTATTATGGTTTAAGTTATCCAGCATGAAAACACCGTGTGGCGTTTTTGTGTTCTTCCTGTGCCTGTGTGGGTTCCCTCTGAGTACTAAGGTTTCTTCCCACACCCCAAAAACCTGCTTGTTAGGTTAACTGGTGATTCTAAACTGGCCTTGGGTGTGAATGTGAGTGTGAATGGTTATCTGTTTCTGTGTGCTTGCCTTTTGACACACTGGCGACCTTTTCAGTATGTACCCCGCTTCTCACCCTGTGACAGCTGGGATGGGCTCCAGCCCCAGAGCGACCCTGAGCTGGATAAGCAGAAGAAAATGGATGGATGGTGTGAAAACTCAGTGATCTGTGATGCCTGCAGTTCTGTCTCTTGGCTGACTTTACATTGTGAGGACCCTCAGCAGTGTCCAGCCCAGGCTTAATACACACAGAACCTGTGTATTAAATGCCAGAGTTGAAAGAGTGCACATGTCTGTGTGCTCAGATCTCACAGAGGCTGACACTGTTGCAATACTTCATATAAATAATTAAAATCTCTGCTAGGTCTAAATATTTCGTGAGATGTAATCTGTCATATGTGTTTACCACTGTCGTTTCATGCCAGTGTCATGACTGGCTGAACAGATCACCTTGCTATAGCGTCTGTCTTCTGAGCAAAGCAGGGCAGTCTACAGTCCCCTTCCTGAGCAGCTTCTTTTCAGTCACACTTTATCAGTGAGTTTTTGCTGATAATGAAAGAGCTGGTGCATTGTGTAAAGACTGCAAAGGGCCGTTGCTCCATTGGTGCCCTCTGGATGAGGTCTTTGTCTTTCATTGCTGTTTCACACACGGCTCAGGTGCCCCAGCAGAGTGTTACAGTACATGGATATTAAACTTAGCCTGACCTGCATTGGCTTGCTGGGATACATGAAAGAGTGTAGCGGAAGACAAGATGCCAGAAGCTTCTTTTGCTACACACTCATTGAAACATTAGCTCACACACATGAGCAGTTTATGCTTTTTTTCTTTTCTTATAATTGTCAACAGGCCGCTAAATTTGGGTGTAGAGCCTGTTTGGGTCAGTCTAACCAAATGGCTCTCTTATATTCCCCAGTGTCTCTTTGTGTGTGTGTGGGGGTCTGAATGGAGAGCAGGGAGGCAGTCTGTCAGTGTGTCAGGAGCAGTCTGCTGCCTTTGTGCTGTCTGGGATGCATTGTGTGACAAAGAGAAACAGAGAAGGGGGCTTGAGGTTGTGCTCCACCTGAAAGCATGAATATTAAAACACACTACCAAAGCAATATATCCTTGTAGTGACTGGTCTGCTAATGAGAGAAGTGGATGAGAGCGGAGCAGCTAATGATCCCATTCCCCTCTCAGGATTAGGTTCACTTTAAAGGGAGATGGCCTACAGCTATATTAATGCAAACAGATTGCACAGCTTGTTACTTTGATTTACATACTTCACTGGCCTAATTAATGAGATAGTTTGGTACAAGAAACTCTTGGTAGAGACTGTGAATTCGAGAGCCGTGGATTGCTTGGAATATTTACAAGGGGGGAAACAAAGCTTTGATCAATTACAGATAGGGAAGGATGTTTGTAACCTGCAGTCATGACTGAACAGGAATGATGCACCACCAGCACCACCACAAGCCTTGGAACTAATCAGATAAGTGCCGCCTTCAAGCAGTGACCTTAAAAAAAATTTGCAAGTGCAATACATAATCAAACAGAATTTTAATTGCAATGTTATAGCAGGCAGGCTTGGGATTTACTGGAGGAGGACAGCAACCTTAATATTTGGATGTTGGGATATCTTTTATAATGAGAGTGATCTTTTTTTTGTGGGGGTGGGGGGGAGAGTTGTGTTGTGTAACTGCCCTCTTGTTTTTGATCTGGGGCCACTACGTGCACAACCACAACTTTGCAAATAGCTGCAAAGGGTATACAAAAATGAGTTTTTATTAATTTTGTAGGAATGTCGCTTAGTACAGAACAGGTTGGAAAATTTTAAGTTGAAATTCCGATTATCTCTATAATTGGAACTGGAACTGACTCGGATTGCTTCTGAAAGCTCAGTTAAGCACGTTGCACAATGCTGCTTCCCATACTCAGGCTTTATTTGTTGTCCTCTCTGCCATGCTTCCTTCATGCTTTCTCTTCATTGCCCTGCTCCTGTTTGTCTTTGGGCCTCAGGGCTTTCTGCTGTATGAGAGAATCAGCCTTTGTCTCACTCTGTACTTCAAGGCCCTGTGCCTCTGCAGACTAATGAGGAAGCGCAGGGACAGGACTCAGACTACTACAATGCAAGTGAAATTAGCACATTGCTTTTTGACTTAGGTTGCACAACAGCAAGTAAAAATTTGTAGTAATCTGCAGTAAATTCTTTGCATTTAAACTCTACATATTGTCTGCCCATTTTAACAGAACACAATATAGTTGGCCTTTGTCAGTACAACCGTTATGCTACTTGTGAGTGATCTCCTCTCCAGTACAAAAGTTGCTTTGTGATGGAGATTTATACCAGAGTGGGTGTCATCAGCATATAGGTCAGGTGCTGAGCTTAAATCAGATGTGATCTGACAGCCGTGACAGTTTTCTGTTGGTCGACCAGCCAACAAAATAGTAAAAATGCAGCCAGAGTAGAACTGATGAACAATATGGTAGTGATCAGTTTACTCTTCAGCTCTTAGTTCAGTATTCATCGTACTTAAGATTGATGTGTTACAAAGGAGCATGTTTGTCATTTTTCTCATGTGACACATTTCTCCCCGCTACCCTCTGTGTCTCTTTTTCTCATCCTGCCCTCATCTGCTCTACAGGTCACCTCTTTCTCTCTGTATCATCGGGCTTGTGGTTCAGCTTCACACCGTCTCACTTCAGGATTTTTATGAGCTAATGATTGCCGCTCCTTCCCTCTGTTTTTTTTTTTTAATCTCACCTTGCCTCCATCATTGTGCCTTAGTTGTCTTATTTGTCTCCTCAGCAGATTTACATACTTGCTGTGCTCTGTGAGGCCTCGGCTCTGTAATGTGTTGACTGTTCTTTGTTCTTTAAAGAAACGGATGATTTGCTATTGTTGTTCTAAAGGGCATCGCAAGGACTTTTTCTGTCCAGCTGTGTGATTGCACGTGTTCTTAAAATGCTGTCATTCAAGTAGACAAGAAAACATCAACAAATAAACATGATTTTATTGACTTTATCTGACTAGTAATTGTATCATTTACAGTACTGGGGAAAAATCTTGGTCCACCACTCACTTCTTTATATTGTTCGAGGAAAATGGGAAATAAGTGACTATTTCTGATTAAACTTTGGTGAAGAGTAGATGACTCAGGTGAAGGGTCAGCTACATCTCTCAGGTCCCGCGTCAGGTCTTTGCTGGATTTTTGGCCTATTTCTTAATGACATGACTTTTGGAAACTGTTCATCTGCTGTAGTTTTTTTTTTTTAAGGCCTGCCACTTGCCCACTTGCTCAGATTCACCTTTTTAGCACAGATATATGCCACATTTTCAGCTAACAGCTTTTTGGGAATCACCTTTTTTGTGCAAAAAAATGTTTTATGCCTGTCAAACTGTGTTATCTTTGACATTTGTTCATATATTCTGCTAAAGAAACGGGAACAAATTGTTTGTTTTTTACGACAGGCTGCTGCTAACAAAGTGCCTAAAGGTACAATTTAAAATTGGTTCTTTGCTGCTGTCCAAAGAAAAACTATGAAAGACCATCAGAAAGCCTGGAGAAGCATTGCTCAAGGCCACTATAAAAATTACAAGAAAGTCTGGCTGCTTGGAAGCGAAATGTAATGAAGCAAAGACTACTGCACAGCACTGTAATACAGTTTACTGGTTTTGTGTTTTCAGTAGGTAGGCCAAGGATGACTTCTTATTTTTTCCAAGTTAATGTAAATTTTTTTGTGGTTCAGACAGCTCATTTCATGGAACCTGCCCCCTGGAATATAGCTCCAGAAAACTGAAATATTACTTAACACGTATTAATTTGAGAGGAGGGATGACTTTGCTTTGTTACATATAATGTATTCAAGAGCTGGAAGGTTTATCTTACTGTCTTATAATGAATTTTCAGACAGTATTCATACACTGCAAACGTGTGGCATCAGTACGCATTTTGTAAATGGTTCTGTTCATGCAGTTTTTCAGATAGTGAGTTTTGTATAAAGAAATCAGAAGTAAGAATGTTTCAAGCAATAATTTGTGAGAGCTTCTGAAATCGGAGACATTACTGGCATCCTGAGATTCGATGCACAGCATTTGCCAAGAGTCTGTGTGATTAACAAGGAGCATACTGTGTCAGGTGCCTCTGAATGCACAACCCAGCTACTACCCACTGCAGCTGGAAAAGATTAAGCATTTTTCTGATCCTGCAGAGTAACTATTGCCAGACTGGAATAACTGAATGGGTAACCTGGGATTCATGATCTAACTATTTATCTGTCAGCACCACAGATTGTTTCCAAAAAAAAAAAAGAAAAGTGAAACAAATGTGTAATGCCTTACTTACATGTGTATTCTTTCTAATGGAAGCAGGGAGTGACTGCTCTGGCTGCAAAAACACTTTAAAAATACTTCTCACTTGATTTATAACATCAGGACACATTTTCCCAAGTTGTTCTTCTTCTTAATCGTTAGTTTTACATCTTAAGTAAGGCCCCATCACACTAGTCACACAGATGTAGAAATGGGTCATTAGGGACAAATTTATATTTTTTATCTGGTTGGTGATTGGTTGCTCACTGTCACTATGGAGAGGGGTTGCAAAAAGGGTTCTGCACCAAAAACATCCCTGTTATTGCTTTGGTGGCCAGCAGATTGCTGCGGCTGAGTATAGTTAGCATGGAGCACGCGTCATGTGTCTGCAAACACATGCCAGCTACTTTCTGAGTGGTAATGAATCCTGAACAAGCGTGATGCAAACTGGAAACAGAGCGTGCTCTCCTTGAAAGAAAAAAAAAAAAAGCCTTGCTACTAAAATCAGTAGATTGTGATGTCCGTGTCTGGGTGTCAATTCTCTTCTCGAACTACAGATGACTGAGGCAATCTGCTGTTGACCAAAGCAATTGCGTATCACCTAGCAGCAGCCAGCAACCTCCAGCAACCACTCGCTGATTGGTTTTTCCCTCTCGACCTGTGCTTGCCTGGGAATCCCCAACCAGTCTATAGGGCTGTGTGACTGGGGCCTAAAGTGAAACAGAGTAAAAACCATTTCTTAATCCAACAGAATCAGAAGCAGTCTTTACTTGTGACACAGCCAATGTTTGCAAATAATTGCTTTCTAATTTAATAATTTCTGCAGACAAATTGCCAACATGTTGTCATCAGCCTGAATGAGCAAAACAATACTATTAACAGTAATTTATTAATATGAAATGGTGAAAGAATTGCAGCACTTTGTTCCACAGTCGCAGTGGTCGGCAGAGTGTGTTTTACAGTTTCGTTTCGTTTACCAGGAACAAGGCGGCTGATCTTGTGCGTCATAATGAAAGTGGTCATTAAGGAAAAACCATCTGCACTCCCGCCAAACGGTGTGTAGCTCTCAGAGAAATACATGATCCTGTCATCATCCTGCAGACGTAGCTGGGTGCCTATAATGAGGGCTACTTGAGCTGCACTTAGGGAGTGCAGGGTCTGTTTATTCTGATATCCTCTCCTTTACTGTCTTTTATCTATCTGCGAGTGACAATATACGCTTTCTGTCAGATGTGCGATGACACACAGTTGATGAAAATAACAAAGATGGAGTAGGGGAGCTTTGAGCCAGCTGTGTCCAGCAGTACAGGAAGACGCTGAGATGAGGCGGAGTGGTTGTTTTTGGTGTTCAGAGTTGAAAATTTGCACTTTCAGTGTTTAATTCATCCAAGTCTAATTTGCCACCCACTCTGGATAATTTTCCTCGAGAGAAAGAATTTTCTTTTCCAGTGGGTAGTTCGATGACAGTTGCTTTATGAGCGTCATTATTTTTCTAGATTATTTTTGCATTGTTTGTGTTAGCATTTGTACAGCATATTTACACGACGCATCACTGATCTGTCAATATTTTAGTCCATCTTATGATCAAATAAAGGCCTGGGTGGCTCCTGTTGTTCCACGTGTGTCAGGGACTGCAGATTACACGGACAGCTATTCATGCATGCAATCAGTCTCTTTTTCCTTTGTGTGTGTGTCAGCGCAGCAGTCAGAAAAGATGAGCGTCTCTGGAGAGGAGATAGATGAACACACACAGGAGGACAAAGAGGCTGGCCAATGAAAATACACAACAACCCCAACACACAAAGACAGCTGTCCAGTGCAGGTTCTGGTTCAATTCAGCAACTGTGTTTTGATTAAAAGCAGTAACAGTACTGCAGTGTTTGCCATTAAAAGGCTGCTGTGTCTAGTTGTAAGAATATTTATTTTCTAACAGTTATAACTGAGATCAAACCGTCTCCATCACACTGCTTAGTTTGTGTTCTGTTAGCTTTCTAACAGCACTACACGCCTGATATCACGCAGTCCCTGCTGATATGCATTTCTGCTGCCGATTATAGTGGCCACTCCTTAGATTGTCATTATTTTAAATCAATATTCATGGGCATGTTTCACAAATTTGTGGCATTTTATTTAAAAAAAGTGATGGTTTATTAAAGAAAATAATTAGCAAAATAATAAAAACAAACAAATGGTTACACCGAAAGGTAACAGGTGGGACAAAAAAATACAGGGAGCAGGCGGAGGCATTTACCAGGAACAAAAAAAAAAGCAAAAAAAGTACAATTCACACAGCTTCACTTTATTTAGCACACCTTGCTAGTAATTGGTTTGATCCTGTTTTCCCCTCTGAACTGCTTTCATTTTTCACAGCGTAGATTCAACCTGGAAACATTCTTTAGACTCTGTTTCTGTTTCCTGTGTCTGACAGAAAAAAAAATCTGATTTCTAAATCAGCAAATTTGTTGGGCACTACTTGGTATTACTTGGTAATAGATTTTCCATCACAGAGAGCATCACAAAGAAAAATAAATGACATCAACTTTGTCCCGTTATGTCTCTACATTACTCCAGTGCTGTGTGTTTCCAAGTCTTATATTGAGTTTGATTAGCTGACAAAGCTGGAACGAGCTCTGAGGCTGCAGTAACAACTGCTGCCTGTCACAGTGTATTTCCCTGTTTTCTTTTTCCCTCTGCTAACAGCTGGTAGAAATCAGTTAAGGAAAAAGACGTTACATGTCATTATGTCATTATTTCCGGTTCATTAGTTGTGTGTCTTGATATAATAGACAACAAGCCAGGATCAGTATATGCCGTTTGTACTTCTTTCTCTCTTCTTTTTCTGTCACACTCTATGGCAGTCAGTTAAAAGCATCTTTTTGTTAGGTTCAGAAAATGTCATTGTGTGCCCTGTAGTGTATGTAAGTATGTAATAAGAAACATTCCCAGAGCTGTCACGTTAGGAAGCATGTTACTGCTAAACGCTTGCACTGCCGTCCTGAGGAAAATGGGTTTTCAGGACAAGTAGCAGGCTCCTAGTGATATGGGTTTCATATTTCATGTTTAGCACTCTGGGGATGTTTGTTTCATTGTTACTGACTGAACTGATGATTTCTGAGATAGGTGTACAGTCTGGCTCCCTGGTTAAACTAGATATGGGCCTTGTTTTATTATTGTTGTTGTTTATTATTGTTTATTATTATTTCTTTGCTTTCCAAACACTGACTGTATACAGGCTATCACACATGCCACTGGAGGAGTGGGTATGAAATAATTGTACCTGATATTTGGAGTTCTTACAGAGAATTAAAAATTTTGGGGAACTGACTATAAAACTGAGATGTGAGACATACTTCAGTACTGAAGTTGTCCACGTGTTCAGTCTAGACCTGCTATGAACTCTGACATACCTCACTCTATTGATGAATCAAAGCTGATAATAAAACCTAAGAAGTAATAAAAGAAAATAAATAACCTGCAATAATAAACATTTTAAGATGAATTAATGAAAAAACATCAAAGAAGTAAATTTGAATTTGTAATGGGCTACACTAAGAGTACATCAAATAAAACTGAGGACAATGAAATAATAATAAACGTGAATAAATTAAAAAATAAAGAAAGGCTAGATGAAACAAATGGAAAAAGACGCATGCATCATAAAATAGAATAATACGCACAATCATGAAAAAGCTACAATCACTGAATAAAATTACTTACAGAAGTTGCTAAATGTTAATACTGGTATGAAACACACACTCTGTATACACATGGCCACTTCATTAGGTGCACCTTGCTAGTACCAAGTTGCCTCCAGAACTGCCTTTATTCTTTATGACACAGATTTGACAAGGTTCTGGAAACACGGGCAGGCTGTGGCGTTTTAACAATGTTCAGTTGGTACTAAGTGGCCCAAAGTGTGCCAAGAATATATTCCTACAGATTTATGCCACCATCACGGCACTGAACTGCTGCTACAAAGCAGGATGGATCCATGCTTTCATGTTGTTTCAACCAAATTCTGACCCTACTATCCGAATTTTGCAGCAGAAATTGAGGCTCATCAGACCAAACTCAGTTTCCCGTTTTTGGCTGACAGGAGTGTCACCCAGTGTGGTCTTCTCCGATATACCCTATCTCCTCCAAGGTTCCTCATCCTGGTCTATCAGATATGCTCTTCTGCATACCTTGGTTGTAATCACTGATTATTTGAGTTGCTGTTGCCTTCCTACAAGCTCAAAGCAGTCTGAATATGCAAAGAATATGCATTTTTTTTGGGGGGGGTACATTGATCCCTCTTCAAACAGTAATATTTCTTTAAAGAGCCGTTTCCGTAATTCTTTACTCATGATTAGTATTGGTAGTGCAAAAAAACCCTGCAGAGTTTGTGCACAAAAAAAAAAGAGGAAATGGCTTTAGCTTTTAGTGGCAGCTCTCTCTTTGTCTGACTTAGAAGACAGACAGAGGTGTGCCATATGGTAGCAGAATAGCAGTCTGGAGGGCACTATTTAAACAGTGGTGCTATCCTCTCAATATGTGGGGGTCGCAGAAATCCCCCACTACCCCAAGGGTGGGAGACAGGTGCCACTGAGGGAAATAAAGAGCTGTTTGCACAGCTACACAGAATGTGCATCTCCTCTCCTATAAAGGGATGAGATTGTGCTATAGCTCTTGGCTGCATACGGTATTATGAGGAGAAAAAACATTTGTAGTGCTTCTTATACTACCAGCTAAAAAACCTTACATGTTGTAATACTTTGAATAAATATGCAGCTTTGTTTGTCTTTAATGGGTCTTTAACGGTTTCTTCTATTCCAGAGGCTTCCCTCTTGCCCATTTCTCATAATAACAGTCCATTGGAAAGCAATTAGGTGTGAATCTTTTTAATCAATATGGTGATCAATAGATATCCTGTAGACTGATGATGCTACAGTCTGGTTTGTGGTGAGCTTAGCTATCTTTAGCAGCAGTCATTCCTGTGTGCAGGTTTGAAGAGTAAACTCAACAGAAGAGATGGCCTCGACACCCCCAGCCCACATGGTGCCTCAAGCACAATGCAAAGGCCATGAATCATGAAAAACATCTGCAACTATCAATATCCAACCTGTCGGTGCCCTGAGCACAAGCGCTCTGGGAAAATTCACTCATATATCTTGGATTGATTGAATTGTTCATACTATGCTGGTGTTTGAGTCTCTTTCAAGATAAAGGTATCTAAGAAAATTTTTACCAGGTTACATAACACGTAGCCTATGGCCTCTTTCTCTGATGAATGACACAAAACGGGTGCACATGCTGCAGGGATGATTGTGACATAATATGAACTGCACGATTGTGATCTAAAGAAACAAGCGGTAAATAAGAAACGCCAAGAGAAGTTACAAGTCCAACAAAATGGAAAGTGTTCAGGCAGTGTTGGAAACGAGCTGAAGATACTTGCTACACTCAACCTTCTGCTAATCACGAGTCTTTTGTTGCTTAGTTTAATTGCTGTGCTTTTCCCTTTACTTAGAGTTTGGCCATTCAGACATTTACAAGAATAGATACAAGCTATTTTAAACTGGCAAAGCTAAGGCTTTTCCGTAGGTACTGTAAACAGACGGAGAGCCACTGAAAACAGGAGTCAAAGCCCTTGTGTGTGTCAGAGCTTTTGGACACCAGAGTTAAGTCGAGTGTTGTACACACACTCAGTGGTTAGATCTTTTATAATACTGCGATGAAGTTTCTGTAAAGAAGACTGCTTCTGATGGATCTTGTTTTATTATCATGACACAGCTGTTCTACAGGCATTGTAGCGTCACCCCTAGACCTGACTAATAGTACTGAGGTTTATTTATTTCATTGCTTGCACCTTCTCTCTTTCTCTTCTTTAACAGGAGGGAGTCAGATTTCCCTCCTGAATGAATTGCTGAGTTTAGCTGGCTCAATGACCACTGCTCTGACTGCCACATCCTTTGGGCTTTCCTAAAAGGCTTCTCTATACTATGCTAGGCTTTAACTGGCCTCTATAATTAATGAGGGTAACTAACTGTGGTATGAGTGCTTTATAGAAAGCCCCTAGGTAGAAGTCTCCTTCAGGACATCCTATTACTACCCCTTTCCTGTTGTTTCTGGCTTGGTAATGTTGTTGTATAGTCAGAATTAAGGCTAAGGAGTGAGGTAGCCTGTAGGAAAGACAGCTGTACAATGAAGCTTTGATTATTCTCCATAAAAATTACAAAGTAACTGCTCTAAGTACATTTTTTTTCATTAAGATACTGGTTATTGATATTTATTCCATGATACATTTTCCATCCCTCAATCACTAATCTGTATTATTGGTGACACTTTATAAAAAGTTTCTGTCCTTGCTGTTTTTGAGAATTTATTATTAAAAAACAGTAGAATGTGTTTAAAAGTTACCATTTCAGCCACCAGGCACTGCATGTAATAGATGATGTGGTTTCTTTCCTGTTATTTTGCATTAATTACGTAATTGCCTCAGCTAGACTGTGCCTTAAAGTTGCGAGTGGCTGAATAATAGATGAAGGATATGAATTATGTATTGGGCACTGAATGCAGAGGATGTTGTATATTAAGATATCACTGCATCTTAGTAGGAAACAGTGCTGGCTGCATTAATGAAACTAAATTAATGTTATTTCCCCATGAACAAGGCTGATTATTGCTAATTGAGCAGAAATCAGCATATTGCCTATCTGTAACATTGAACTGACTTGTAACCTTTTAGTGCGGTGTGAACCCAGTAGTAGTGTTTGAGTCTTTGCCAAGACGGTGTCCTTCTGTGAATGGTGCAGTAATTAGCACGCAGCTGTCAGGCCCTGTTGACTCTGTGAATGGTGGCCAGACTCTGCAGTCAATATTTCACTGCTCATTTCATTCAGTGCAAACATCACCTTGGTTTAATGCAAGTGTTTTCATTGTCATAGAAAGTGCTCGCTATCTACACAAAGAGTTTAAGTATTTCTTCATGTTCAGTGTTGCTTGCTGATATTGTGATCCATCGCTTCTTTGTGCTGTTTACGTCTTTCTTTTTTTTTCAGTTTTTGTGGGCTTTGGGGTCAGTTTTTACCTCAGGATTTGTCTATTGCTAGTGTGCATTTTAGAAACTGGAGGCAGGCTTTTTATTGCCTGTTATGCCACTCAGTGGAGTTGCCCTGTAGCATCCAGCTGATTTTCTTCTGGCTGCTGCTGGCGGGATCTTCTAATGAGACCAAGTGCACACGCTCTTCAGCTCTGACTGACTGTAACTACGGTGCTCCTCTGCCCTGTAATAGCCAAGCCAATAAGAAGATCATGCTGTTAAGAAAGCTGCATGATTGAATGTATTTTCATGAAAGCTGAGCAGGGCCTTTTCTGTGGCAGTGGTAGCCAAAGCCCATTTGTTGTTTTTCTAATCTTTTGAGTCATCCAGCATGCAAAGCACGTGCGATTTTTCACAAAGTTAACATGCTAATAATGCTAATGCTATGGGATCATTATCAAGGATGTCATAAAAAGAAAATACGTGAAATGTGAGCAGGTGATCTTTGGATATATTAGAATCTCTGTTCACTGGTGCATGTGTTGCTAAACAGTTCAAATTCTTGATTTCTCAGTTTGTGTTAATTCAGTGCACGACTTCAGTTCTGTGCAGCACAAAATCACAACTTCAATAATCTCAAATCAGGGTAATTACATTATTGTACAAATAAACTTGAGTTTGCCTCTGAGCAAGCTTGATGACTGTGGGAAGGACATCTCCTCTGACAGATACAAGCTCTGCCTCGCTGGGATAAGAAGTTGAGTCTCTTTGTTAATTCTCTGGCGTTCTGACACTAAGTGTTACACTTAAATCATTTTATTTACACCACGGGTATATTAAAAACATTAGATGGAAACTTAGGAGTCTATCCATTCTGGTTAAAACTGTTTAGCAACCACAAAATCATTGCTGAAAGGGTGTCTTCAGTTTCTTTAATGCATTTGCATTAGATATCTTTCTCCAGTTGCCTGCTGGGCCACATGACTCATATAGAAGAATAACATTACATTTTTAATGTTATCAGCGCTAAGTCTTGTAATAAATAAAGATGGATAAAGCTTTCTGGACACTACACGGACATATGAAGACCTGTGTGAGAGAATCAGTTCACTTGGTGATGGGAAAATACAATAATTAGTCTTACTATTGAGAATACTGAATCAAACAGACTGATTTGGTGATTTGCAGTGACGTTGCTCACACATTTAAACAGAAGCACTGCTTCTTCTTAGACCATAAGCTCTTTATGAATTCTTTATTGTTTCAACAACAGTTTACACCTGCACTTTCTTTCCCCCTTTAAATAGTCTTCTCCTTATCTCTAAAAACCTGGCTAGCCAATTATCTTGCAACATATCATTTACTATTCAAAAATAGGACTCCCTACAAGACTTCTTACTACCTACAGTGCTGGTTATAATTTCCTCTGAGGCTTTCGTTGGCCCAGGGATGCTTGGCAGTAAAACATACTGCACATTGCATTTGTCTCTCAGGACAGTGGTTGGCATATTGCACTGTGGTGACAGATATTAGTGGTATCGATTGGGCAATGGTAATCCTTTTTAATTTTAAACATGAATATTAAGAACTATTACAGGCCTGTGTTGTGCAACACTTGAAGGTTAACAAGTCAGTCAAGAAGACTGTGTGGGCTCTTTAGGTACAGCATGATCTTGCAGCTGTATTGAATCTGGCAATAATATGCTATATTGCACCAACCAGTGAATCATTAGTATATAAATGCTCGGAGACCTACATAATTGGGAAGATGACAGATGGAGGAAAATGAAGGCCAATGCTAAAGTGTTTTGTAAATCTTGTCAGTGTTGCTATGCCGAGTGTGGGCGCTGAAGGTCGTTTGTCAAGGTTATGGCCTGATGCGTCACCGTGGGGAGGCAGTAAGCGAAAGGGAGTGGGGGCACAACAAACTGCCAAGCCAACAATATAATATTATTTAAGCACAGTCAGAAATCCTTCAGTATGTCATCACCAAAGAAAGCCAGATGGATGTCTCACTTCTCGTAGAGAATAGAGTCACAGCCAGGCAGCAGGAATACAATACACAAAGAATCACATGTGAGCCATATTAGAAGCTAGTTTCTATTATTCGGCTGTCTTCCATGCACATGACAGATGATAAGGCCACATCCAGTATTAATTCACATGCAGTCAGTAAATTTCTGCTTTAAAGTTGCAGCTGTGCAGGTTTTAATGCTGGTTTTCTAACCGTTTCTGCCTCCATCTGCACTTCTGCGCACGGTCCCTTATGTTTAGATCACGGCCCACTCTTCAGGTTTATTTCTCTGTGACCCTGTTCTCATATCCAGTAGTGGGTTATTTCTCTCAATCAAGATGTTTTATGTAACTGCTAGCCTGAGAGGATTATAGAAAAAATGCTGCTTTTAGATTTCAGTCCAACGAGCTGTGAAGATGCGGCCCTACTTTCTGTCACACGATGAATGTGAATAATAATTCTTC